>JAFVLL020012517.1:99870-118431 GCA_021397915.2 Tor tambroides | reverse complement strand
TCGTAAAAAACTGTTAAACCGGAATTATGGGTGCTGAGTCTCCTATTCTTAAGTTTTTGTCTAGACTGTTGGTCCTTTCTGTCAGTCTTTTGTCTTTGTCTAGATAAATGAACCTGAGGAACAAAAGCGCTATATAAATAAGACCTCAAATTGTTTTTCAAAGTATGTGCTGGCAGAATTTTTTATTTTTTTTTACTTGTCTAAATATATTGATATACAATAGTTTTATATGTAAGTGAAGTTAAAAAATAACTTTAACAATTAAATAATAACAAATAATTCAAGTTTAACATAATTCAATTTGAAATGACTTCCAAAAAAATTTAAGGCAGCAACTGAACTTTATAAGTTAAAGTAGGTGGAAATTATTTACACGTATTTATATTTATGATACACTAGAACTAAAAAGTATTTGCACACTTAAATTTGTCAGTAAGTGCTTGGATGCCATTGCATTAGACAATAAATATCATACAAATGGCATTCATTTAAACCTTCTTTGTACTAAAAAAAAAAAAAAAAAAGACCCACATTGGTTTCAATGCAATTTGCCAAAAGCCGACACTACGAAAAACATTTGTGCAATAATTTCCATCTATTTTTATGTTCTCCGTTATTGTTATGTTCTCTGCCATTATTAGTGGCAGAGACACAAATTTAAAATAAAAAAATAAAAAGTTTTTTTCATGACTAATTGTAGCGACTATTTGCACACTGAGGTGCAAACAAGTGCAAGTGTAAAGAAAGATACAACAAGATACAACAAATACACTTTACAAGCAAAACATTAAAATCTAATAATATATTATATTCAGATGTGCCATAATTTTCTGTTTGCGGCTTCTGTATTCAAAGCAAACAAATTATCTCATGCAGATTTGCTTCTTAGGTGCATTGATCCTGTTTAAATGTGCTTCACTGAAAAACAAACAGATTTTCTGCAGTGCGGTAATATACTTTCTCTCTCTGTTAGGCAACTTATGTCCTGCTGGCTCTTGCCTGGATCTTTGTCCCAGTTTATGTGTCTTCTGGGGTGAGTTTTAGACATGCACCAAACTACCGCTTATACTGAAGAGCCAAGTGAGCTATTTAATCTGTGAATTAATAATTGAGAACTGTTTAATGCTGCCACATGCACCATAGACTCACAGTCTCTTTCTTTCTCACCACATGTGCTACTTTCCCAGATTCGCCTATTAATTTGCTTAGTTCATGCCATTCTCTCTGCACTTCCTGTCTCTCTCTCTCACAGATTGTCACAATGCCAGAGTATCTGGGTCGGCGGTTTGGAGGAGAGCGAATTCGCATGTACTTGTCAGCTCTCAGTCTGATGCTGTCTGTGTTTACCAAGATCTCAGTGAGCACGAAAACACATACATTCATAATGTTTCATACAGTGTTTTTTTTTTGTTTGCCATTTCATTCACATATATTCCCACAAAGCTAAAAGTCAAGCATTAATCTACAAAGGCTTCATTTATTGAGACCTGTATTGCTGCGCTGGCATGTTTCTGTACCTAAGGAATTTGAAGTTGTGAAAGAGAATGTAGTTTAGCTGTGTTTCAACATCTGTTTCTCACTGCAGACACACAAAAACACTTACACGCAAATGCTCATGCTCCCTTGTTGGCTTACTAACAAACCCATAATGCTAGGTATTAAACTTTGGCACAACATTATTTGTCATAAAAGTGTTTGATGTTATAAGTGGTAAAACTACCATATAAAAGTTTGGGCTCAGTAAGATATTTTTAAGAAATTAATACTAATTCAGCAAGAACATGTTAATGTGATCAAAAGACATTTATAATGTTCTGTTTTTAAATAAATGTTGTTCTTTTGAACTTTCTATTAATCAAAGAATCCTTTAAAATATGTATCATGTTGCTCCTTTTTAAACTGTTATCAGCAATGATAATAATAAGAAATGTTTCTTGAGCAGCAAATCAGAAAATACTGCCACCATGGGAATAAATAACATTTTAAAATACATTCAAACAAAAAGTCAATTTATAATACTACTTAAATAGTAAAATTACTGTTTTTTTATTTATTTTTCAGCCTCAGTGAACATAAGATACTTCTTATAAATAAATAAATAAATATATATATATATATATATATATATATATATATATATGTATGTATGTGTGTGTGTGTGTGTGTGTGTGTGTGCGTGTATACACACACACACATATATATATATATATATATATATATATATATATATATATATATATATATAAATATTGCTGACTACAAGCTTTAATAGCAGTGTATATAAGAAAATAACCAAGAAAATAACTGAAAATAACTAAAGAAAAAAAAGACTATTTTAAGCACTTCCCATAGGGGGAAAAAAGATGATAAATGAGATCTTGTTCATATTTCAGCTGGTTATCATAGACAGCAAGGAGATAAAATAGAGAGCAAGTTAAACCCTTTGCTTAAGGCTCCTACTTCTCAGATTTTCTTAAACAAGACTCAAAAAGTTATCTCATGTATTCTCTAGATTTGACAAGATAGCAAAGTCTAGAATTAAAAATCAGACCTCAAATATTTCTTAATAAATTCTTCTAACACCAACTGATCTAAAGCTATATTGCCAGCATTCATTTTATAGCTCTATATACTGTACTCTTAACTATTCTGTTCTCCAAGTCGTTTTAGGACAAACGCAAACTGGCTACAAAGTATGCAGTTTGATAACCAAATGCAGAATAAGTGAGAACACAGCAACCTGATTTCAAAATTCTGTATCGTTCACAGACAGATCTGTACTCTGGAGCTTTGTTTGTCCAGGTTTGTTTGGGCTGGAATCTCTACCTCTCCACTGTGCTCATGTTGGTGGTCACTGCCCTCTACACTATTGCAGGTCTGTATGTATTTATTTTGTATATATACTGTTCAAAAGTTTGAGGTCGGTAAGTTTTATTAATGTTTTTGTTGTTTTTATTCTCACCAGTCCTGCATTATTTTGATCAAAACAGATTAAACAGTCTTTTGTGGAATATTATTACAATTTAAAATAAACAGTTTTCTATTTTACTATATTTTAAAATGTAGGCCTACTATATTCTTCTGATTGCAAAGCTGAATTTTCAACATCATTAGTGTCACATGATCCTCGTTCTCATGAGATATTTCTCATTATTATCAATGTTGACAACATATGTGCTGCTTAATATTTGTGTGAAAACAGAGATATTTTTTTCAGTACTCTTGAAAAAGGATTACTGGATAGTAAGTTGATAAGAAGAACAGCATTTGTTTGAAACTGACAGTTGTGAATGTCTTTACTCTCATTTTGGATCAATTGAATCCTTGCATCATTGATAAATGGAAGTATTCTTCTTTTTATTTATTTATTTTTTGGAGGAAAAAAAAAAACATTCTAACCCCAAACTTTTAACTGAGTGTCTATTTACGCTAAGTGCAAATAGCTCGCCTTGTTGGCAAAGGCGTTTACACTAACTCCACCCACCAACGTGTGATTGGGTTAGTTAGGATTAAAAAAAGACACTCTTTTAACACTAGCCTCAGTGGTGTAGATGGTAAAACACATGTATTTTTGACACGATCGACCCGAGGTCGAACCTGCCTTTTGCCGAACTTTTTTTCTCCCTTTTCAAATCTCATATCGCATCGGAAAGGCATTTATTTTCAATAAAAATTAAGGATATAATCAAAAAGTTGAAAATAAAAGTATCGGGTAGGGTTAGGGTAGGTGTAGGGAGGGCTTTATTGTCCCTATAAGGTGGCATCCATTTAATAATTTGAATTAAAACTATAATTTACACTCAATATTAATTCAAAATTAAAATTATTGCGTACTGTTTTATAATGTACTACAATACTGAGGTGCAGATAATTGCCACAATTTGCAATAAGTATTATAAATAGCAGAAAATCTTGCTATTTTAACATAGTGTAAATAGAATCTATAGCTATTTGCACTTAGTGTAAATAGCATATCGTTAAAAAATACTGCTATTTTCACTTATTGTAAATAGAACCATTGCTATTTGCACTGAGTGTAAATAGCATCTATCACAAATTGTGCAAATAGCCGCTGCAACTTTTAAACGGCAGGGTCTATATATGCATTAGGTATAATAAAATAACAATAAGCATACCTTTAGAGCATTTGTTAATTTAGGCTAATGTTGATTTCCACATATACCAGGCATCCTCAAATCTGGACCACTCCTGCAGAGTTTAGCTCTAATCCTAATCAAACACACCTGAGCATGCTAATCAGAGTCTTCAAGATCATTAGAAAATCACAGGTAGGTGAGTTTGATCAGGGTTGGAGCTAAACTCTGCAGCAGATTGGACCTCCAGGGAAAGATTTGAGGAACCCTGACATATACTAATGCATTGTATAAACTAATCAACTGTATAAATTACCATTTGTTCATAAAAATGTTCATAATAGATGAATCAACAATGAACAATAGTATATTTGTAACTGAATAATAAACTAGATTAATAAGTGCTCATGATACTTGTAAAGTGGTACCACTACATTTTTCAGTATTGAGCGGTTTTATAATTAGTATTTGCAGTAAACAAGCTCTTTTTCCAACAAGCAGCAGTGTAGCGTGACAAAGCACAGCTTTTGATGTCTCACCGTGTTGCGCACACAGATTTACAGCCGAGCAAGCAGATGCAATAATCAATTGTGATCTCCTTTTGCACTGTAATGCTGTAAAACTGGAAGGGATGGCATAGTGTTTAAAGTTCAGGGCTTGAAAAAGGAATGCGGATAGTGTAAATTATAAACAAGAAGAGTCCTCGAGCAAACTACTTAACCACAGGTTTGAGTAGTACCAATTGTTGACCAGTTGTTTGGATAAAAGCTGCTACTAAATGATTACTTGTTTAAACTTTCTCACTGAAGCCCAGTGGTTCAGCATCAGTTAATTTCTGCAGTAGTAATTATGGGGCCTGTACCATGAAGCCGGATTAGCTGGCTAGCCAGGTAAGTTTCAGTTTAGTTTGCACCAATCCTGGGTTTTTGGTACCATGAAAGTGGCTTGGCTTTTAGCTGCATTCATTGCCATAGTAACTTACACTCCACGACTAACCTGCTCCGGGGCAGGTTATGTTCTGAGTTAGAGATCTCAAACTGAAATTGGACCAATCAGATGTGAGCAAAGTGACACATGTCTGACACAAAAAAGTCACTCCCCCAGTTTGTCTTACTCCAAATTAAAGGTCACTTGTACTAAAAAAAAATGTCTGGCTTTAATGATAATTACTTGTTATTTTATATGATTTTTAATATCAATTAGCAATTTAACAGTTATTATAAATCATTTATTTTAAATGAATGTTAATATATACAGATCGTATGTAATATAAATAAGCTGTAGAATCAATAGATAATGCTTTAAAAATGACTATGTGACCTTACATTTGAGTCTCTATCGCTGTATATTTCCAACTATATAAACTTAAGCTTCACTTGTGACTGCACTGATAAAGCGAGATAATTTATTTTATTTGTCCTCTTTCATGAACAAGTAATTTTTTTAATTGTAAATGCATTTAAATTCCTCATATTTTTCAATCTTTTAACATTTAACCAAGGCTTCTGATTGGCTGTTCGGCAGTGATATCTCACATTCATATGTGCACGTGCTCCACAAACTCAGGATCAAAGCCTGAGTTGACAAAAAAAGTTGATGATCAACATCATGGTACCAACAAAGCCAGATTGGAGTGGTTTGGTTTTGTCAACTTGAAACTAATTCTGTAACTATGAATTTGTTCATCTACCATCATGATACAGGTACATGGTACATTCCAGCATAATTGCACGATTACTTTAATCCGCAGCACTGCTGTCACTGTATTCACTCCTCTGTCTACAAGTGCTGATTCAGACTTGACCCCGTTGACTCATATCACATTAAACCATCATGAGAGAATTGAGCAATACCCGCTTAGTCCTCTGTTTCACCAGGTGGCTTGGCTGCTGTTATCTACACCGACACTCTTCAGACCTTCATCATGATCATTGGAGCAGTCATCCTAACCATTACAGGTCAGTCAATCTCAGGCCTCTTCTTTTATTCTCCTCTGGCAGTGATCTCATGTCAACTGTCACTGAGGAAGTAAGTACATCTGGAAAGTGGCACTGCTGGAAAAAGATGGCAGCTCTAAGAGAAAGTGTTTGGTAGGCACATTTTCCGGCTTATGTGGTTTACATACATTCATTCATTCACTGCGTTTCAAGAAATCCTAAATCTTACCTTGACTTATCTCTGGTAGTCTGCCGCTATAGGGAAAACCATTATATATGTAGTAAAACTGCCTATTGATGATAATAATAAAATAAATAATGAGATACTGAAATCTGGTTACATATATACTTTCTAAATAGATAAATATTGTTCAAATAATTCAATAAATCAATCATGGACTAAAATAAAATAAATTAAAAAAAAATCTTTGGAAAAAAATAATTTGCCAGGTAACCTAAAACTCAAATTTTTACAAAAAAAAAAAAAAAAAAAAAAAAAAAAATTATATATATATATATATATAAATAATTGTATAAATGCATTAAATTTGGAATATTCTCCAAATGTGAATATTCAATGCGAACAAGCTTTAAATGCATTCTCATGGTGCTATGCACATTAGGGTCAAACCTTTTATCTTGGAATTCATCATTTCATCAATTCAGCAGATTTCACTGTGGCTGTCACAGAAATAGAAACCAGGCAACAAAGAATATATCCTGTAACACAGCTGTTCATGACCAGAAAAAAAAAGTCAAACAGAGAGGTTTAAACCACGTCTGGTTAGGACACATTAAAGCCAGCAAATCTGGTTTTTATGGAGATGTGGAAATGGGGGAAAATCCCCATTAATGTCTTAAAAACCTTTAGAGATGACTTTCTCCAAGTTGCTAAAGAACCTAAAATTAAATTAAAAATGTACACAGATACAAGAAAACAAATGTGACAAATACAAAAGTCTAAACAAGTTAAAGAAATTTAAATATTTTAATTGGAATCAATTCAAAATTTACATTCTGTTTTGATGCCATGTCATTTTGATGCTACCACAAAAAACAAATAATGCTAAACCTCTACACATTACCCATAAAGTAGTAGATTTAGCTGATATGTATTTATGTACATGTTACAGCATTCAATAAGATTGGAGGCTACAGTAACCTGGAGAGCGTGTATTTGAAAGCTGTGCCGTCTAAGATCATCCCAAACACGACATGTCACCTGCCCAGGCCTGATGCCATGCACCTGTTCAGAGACCCTGTGCATGGAGATCTACCCTGGCCAGGCATGACACTTGGATTGACCATTCTTGCAACATGGTACTGGTGCACCGATCAGGTATGCTTCAACACACACACTTACTCTCAAAAATGGATAACAAGGCTACCCTGGTTTTCACAACACAATGTAAAAAAGCTTTGCATAAAGCACAGTGTTGCAAATGTATTTTGCATTATGAGTTGCATTCTGCTAGAAGATTGATATCACTTGACACTGCAAAGACTGCAGTTTTAGAGACAGGGGTAAAGACCTTTTAGGAAAACGATCTACCAAGTCCGAATATCTTTCCACAATTAGACCTAATTCTGGGTAGACCCTTGCAATTCGATGCAAATGATTTGCATCAACTAAAATCTATATTGTGTCCCGCGTCACTAAAACATCTCCAAATGATTCAAGTATTTTCTCACAGAAACTGTGAAAATAATTGTGTGCAGACTAGCATCAAAAATGATAAGGGTGGAAAAATTATAGAAGACTGTATTTGCAATTACTAAAATTGTAACACTTGCCTTCTATAATGTACAGTGCACATCACATCTTATTTCCAAACCTCATTAGCAGGCATTAAACAAAACAAAAAATTACCAAAGGAGAACATTATTAAATTTCTGGAAATACTGTCTGAGTTGGAGTCCCCTCAAGACCCAGTAAATATGGGATTGGTCTGGGTCTTATTACTTGGGTCTTCCAGTTGGGGGCTCAAAACTTGGTCTGGGTCTTGGCTAAGGGTCTCAGTCATGACCACAGTCAATTCAACACTGCACAAAGTGGCTCAGTGCTGCAATAAATTCAGCGTTTTTCTGAGTAAGTTTCAGTTTCTTACAATAGCCAGGTCTTGGTCTGAGTGTAGGTCCAGGTCTTAGGGGTCTTGGTCTGGATCTTGGAGGGTTTGGTCTTGACTCCAACTCAAAGGCTAATTCTGAAGGCCGGTTCACACCAATAATGATCAGCACAAAAGTCTGGTCTGTCTTTCTCAAAAAAATTGCAGACAGGCTGAATCAAAATACAAATTCACTCTCTGTCAGTAGGTGGCGCTTATGGAAAAACTGAAATACCCAGCTTTTTTCACTGTTTCTATTCAAAATATTCTGCTTGAGAGTACCACAAAATACTAATTCTATATAACAGCAGCACCTCTGGGCATGTGACTAAAAGCACTAATCTTGGTTGACCAGTCTTTTTTTCCACAATGCGATGGAAAAGAGATTAGAACGCCTCTCCATAAAGAAAGAATCTGTCACACTGACAACATGTAAATGTTTGTATCAGTCTGAAGCGATTCACATAAAAATGTTTAATTACAACAAACATTCATCTTGGTGTGAACAGGTCTTGAGACAGTTTGATCTCCTCGGATAAAACCATGGACAAATGCAGACTTTAAAATTAACTCTCTGTCAGTTTGTACTGTACCTTAACCTTTTCAGCATCCTTTTCCCACAAGCTGAGACAATAATTAGTCAACAACTGGGGTGAATGTGAAATCGCCATCACCATGGTCACAAATCCACC
The DNA here is from genome assembly GCA_021397915.2 of Tor tambroides. Lineage (NCBI taxonomy): Eukaryota > Metazoa > Chordata > Actinopteri > Cypriniformes > Cyprinidae > Tor > Tor tambroides. The sequence goes on along the minus strand of JAFVLL020012517.1, from coordinate 109,603 downwards.
ACCAAATTTTTCGCACTAGTCCAGATTACACAAAGGCACGTCAATAAAGAGTCAGGCTGCTTGTAACAAATTTTGCTTGCCATGGTCCAGTTTAAAGATCCAGTTGAACTCCAGTTAAAAACTCTTTATCAGTGGAGACTGGTGGCTAACTCATTGCACATTCATGCCTTTGTACTCAATACAAAGTTGTTGATTATTTTCTGAAAGAAAGCCACCATAAATCAGTTAATTGTCATTGCGCCTCTGTGTCAACAATTTATCCCCCAAAGCAAAACCAGACATGTTCACTGGAACCTTCCCCCTGAGGTGTTTGTAGCTGGCGAGTTTAGATAAAGAGATTCCTAATGGCATACGAGTCTCAACCCGTCTACGAGGAGACGGAGACTTTGTTTGAGAAGCCCGATGAGCAGGAGAGAGTGACTGAGAGTGTATGAGCCGCTGAGCGTGTGTTTGGCTGGTTCGCAGTCCTTCTATCGTATAGGCGAGGCTTTGTCTTCTAGGGGATCGACCGGAGCGGTTTAGATTTTGCTGGCCTGATCCATTTGAGGGGAGGTCAGCATACGCCTTCCCCTGCCAGTACCTGTGGCCCCCGATCACATGACCGCTGCTTTTAGGAGGTCTATGGAAAACTCCAGGTTTAGCAATCACCACTTTGGCCCGGCCATAAGTGTCTCGAACAGGTGATCTGGAAACCATCTGGTAAAGCTGAAAGGGAGGAAGGTGTATGTGAGAAAGAAAAAGGACAAAAAAACCTTCAGGCATGATTTCAAAGGTTTCAACAACATATAAACTGTTCTGATAAATTTGATGAACTCAGAAAACAAAAAGTAATGTTGGTTGATCTATATCTTGGCAGGTAATCGTGCAGAGGTCTCTGTCAGCCAAGAATCTGAGTCACGCCAAAGGAGCGTCAATCTTTGCCAGCTATCTCAAGATGCTTCCCATGATCTTCATCATCCTACCTGGAATGATCAGCAGGGCACTCTACCCAGGTACTACACACACGCTCCAGCTTCTGTATCCGCTAGTGCTGCAAAAATTCAGTGCTATGTCATCTTTTGTGCAAGCTTTGTCACCCTTTAAGCCTATACCTATAGAAAATGGGGTCATACCATCTTAAAGTAGTCAAGCTGGTTTTTGGTAAATGGTAGCTGGTTTGTTGCAGGTCCAAAGTGGACTACATTATTCTACATCAGCAAATACACAAAAACCAGCTACAACCTTAAGCGCAGGGTATTATACCCAAATAAATATTAATACTACACATCATACTTAACTGAAGCATTTTCAAACATTAGACATAATGGAAATAGCATGAGACAAGATTAAAAGTGGCATTATAGGCAAAGATTTGTAAGAACAGTCCCACTTTATATTAGGTGGCCTTATGTACTTACATTTAGATTAATCCTTTGATACAATGCACTTATTATATACATACATGCTTTTACATTGTACTTATATTTAAAAAAAAATACATGCATGTAATTACATCTGTAATTACTTTTATAATTACACTGTTGACCCATCCCTTACACCTATCTTTAACCCTACTCATACCACCAAACATGTCCCTGACCTTAAGTGTTTTGCAACACAATATGAACACAATAAGTACATGTACTTATTTTTTGATGTAAGTATTTAGTAGTTAAGGCCACCTAATATGACGTGGGACTGTGAGAACTATGCAATAAAAGTTTGGATTTTAAATATCCAGTATTAAAATTCTGTCCAACACTGTTTCACTGATAAATAATGAATAATTGATATTAAACAATTTTCTATTTAAATAAATGAAAATTAAAAGATTTAAAACTACATTTTAGATGCTACAAATTTAGGCAAGTTAATTCTAGCATACATTTATACTGTATGTTAAAATTAACTGTATGCTAAATTTGTAACATCTAAACATTTTGAGATTTGAGCAGAATCTAAATAATTTTGTAATTTGTAATAATTTAGCACGCACAATTAAATATCCGATAATGGCCAATACATATACAATATTCATTAAATTTTTTTAAAAAAAGCATGTAGATACAGTATATTGACTTATAGCTGATATACTGTTTACTCCTAAACAAAAGTTTCCTTCACTTCAAACAATTTAGTCAGAGCCACATGTAGATTACTTTTTCCATTGGGAAATCCCACCAAAACGAGGATCTGACAAACCCTAATAACATGCTATCTTCAAACTCTCGCCTGATACGAAGCTTCATTTACATTTTCCCCTTCTCCCCCCACTACCCCCATGCATGTGTTTTAGCACTTATACAGGTTCAGGCGTGCTGGAAATGTCAACAGAGTCCGGGAACACACTCCGGCACGCCCTTGTGCGTTCCATAACACACACGCCTGGCTTCTTTTCATCTACTTGAGACACTCCCAGGTTTATAGACCGGCGGAGTGAAGAGCCAAATCTGAAAAAAGCACTTTCACATTCAATCACACTAAATCAAAATCCAACCTACCTTTGTTTTATCTCTGTTCTGCATGTTCAGTAGATTTTTCTCAGCAGTGTTTTGTTCAACATCATCCGATCGCAAGTCCAGCATGGATTGAGAGAAACGGGCCATCACGTTAAGCGCATCAGGGCTGTGGTCTCCAAAACGACCAGAACCCGTTAACCTTCCGTTAGGGAGTTTTTCACTACTGTCAGAGTCAGTACATTCATAATATTCATCTGACGTTGTGGAATTCTCATCTTTATCCTTTAATGATTGTGCACAGATGACAGCGGTGCTGTCAGCATCGTTGTCACAAGTGTCCATGTTTGCATCGTTTGTCTGGTTTTCGTCCCTTCTGACTAAAGTGACCTCTGCATCTCCAGAGGCCTCCAGTCTATTCACCACCAACTGAAGGGTGCGTGGCTTGGGCACAGGCATTTCTAAAGCCTGTTTGACTTCTGTTGGTTCAGGGTTGGACTGCTGCTCTTGTGGAGGAGGGTTGGGTAGGGGTTCTTCTTGCTGGATCAGAGAGCTTGGCGAATGGGATGAATTGGCTGGTGTATCTTGATGGGCATTGCTAGACTTAGTCTCTGGCTGAGTTTGGGTGCTCGATTGAACATTTGCATCTACAGTATCTGTTTTAGACAATTGTGTTGTTTTAGAACGAGGACTTGCCTTATCTGGTAACGGTTCCTCAGGTGGGCCAGTGAAAGGGTCTTTAAAACGTATTGCTTGAGATGTTTCGAACATTTGCGAGCGCATTAAATGCGCCTGCGTTGGCTTGCTTGTATCACGGATATTAATAAACCCAATAACATCACTGGGTGGGTCTGGCTCAGGCCAGGTGGGCAAGTAGGGAATGAGATCTGCCTTTGGCAGACCTACAAGTCCTGGGTGCTTTTTCGGTTCTTTTATCAACTCCCGTTGAGGTTTGGGAATCTGGACCATAGGATTTTTGGAGTTACTGTTCTTGGCACTAGCCTTGTCTGAAGAGGCTTTGCTTGCTGAATCTATATTAAGCAATGCATATTTGGGGTTAATTAGTTTTCTTGCAATAGTTACAGGAACAGGGGGAGGAACAGCGATTGGGGCAGGGTCAGGCTCCGGAGGGTCCGCCAATGGGATCTTGGTTAGATTGACCCCACGAGAGTTCAGGTACAGTTCACGGAACTGGTTGTCAAAAGTTTCAACAGCCTGTCCCGTCAGGACTGTAATGATGTTGCGGTCGAAACGAGAAGCTGTCCATGTAAAACTGAAACATAAAGATGCCTTAAGTCAGAAAAGAGAATATACAAATAACATGCACAGCACAATCACATAAACTGTCATTTAAACTAGCAAATCAAAATATGTTAGAGTGTGTTACCACCACTGTTGAGGTGATGGCATGTTTTTCAGTTGTGTGACAATAGCTCACTCACCCAGCTTTTTTTGTTCTTGTTTTGTATGTTCACACTTCCCTTTTCTTTTGGTATTCTGGCATTTCATGCCATATGATTGGTTTATTAGGTCTGTCTTGTGATTTGATTATTGTTTGACTAGTCTTTTTTTATTCAGCTTCTAGTTTGATTGTTTTGTTACCATGTTACGCCCTTGTAAATTATTATCTTTTAATTTGCCATTGTGTACTGAATGTTTTCCCATGTTCCCTATCAAATGTTTGGGTGAGATAAGTGATGTTTCTAGTTTAGTTAAGACTGTTCCTGCTTCGAGTTTGGTTTATGGTTCTTGAGATTCTCTTACCCATACCGAACTGAACTTGCAATTTACAAGGCAGACAGTTTTTAAGTTTTTAACAAGCTTCCTTACAGTCTAGTGTGACTAGCTTGCATTTTAAAAACACAAAAACCCATGTATATGTACATTCACACATTTAAGCACACAAAACAAACCTGTATGAGCCGGACACAGCACGGTCTCCATCCACAAACATGAATTTCTGACTCAAAGAGCCATGCACCTTCTGAGCTGAGCGTGTAAAGAATTCGGCACCACCGATGCATCGGACCCGAAGATGCTACAAACACAAATTGTTATTCATACACTAACACACACAAACTGCATATTTTCTCATTTTAAGAAAAGTCTACAAAACAGACATTAATGCATGTGTCTTCTACTCACATTGAGGTGTCCTCTGTGCATATTGGCTCTCTCACACATATGTAGGAAGTGCTGTATAGATGCAAAATCTATAATAATGTATATAGCTACTTTCTTTTTAAATCCAACCTCTATTAGATCCTTGAAAATGTCAACATCTGTGAAAACATCCATTACCACAGCAATCATCTGCAAAAACACAAATGGTTTTGTATTATTTCTCGGTGTACAAATGATTATACACAAAAAGATCATATTCCAATTTCAGTTCTATTCTAAATATGGAATATGTTCCCTTTATTAAAGGGGTCATATGATGTTGCTAAAAAGAACATTATTTTGTGTATTTGGTGTAATGCAATGTGTTTATGTGGTTTAAAGTTCAAAAAACACATTATTTTCCACATACTGTACATTATTGTTGCTCCTCTAAGCCCCGCCTTTCTGAAAAGCGCCGATTTTTACAAAGCTCATCGTTCTGAGAAGCGAGGCGTGCTCTGATTGGCCAGCTATCCAGTGCATTGTGATTGGCCGAATACCTCAAGCGTGAGACAGAAATGTTACGCCCCTCACCGTATTGTGAAGGTGTTTCACGGCGCGACCACACAAAAACAATAAGACACATTACAAACGAGGCATTTGTTGCGTCCAGTGGGGACATAATTACTGATTATAATGGTATACGGTCTTTTTATGCGTCACGTTGCATCGCGCCGCGTAAACATTACCATGTCTGCATTTGTGATCGGAGAAACGACAAACAACAAGCACTACTCTACACTGCTCAAAACTCGTGTTTGAATCATCAGCGGCAGAAATGTACTTACAGGCTGTGAGTCAGAAGCTCCAGACTGTCCTTGCAAAGTTGGAATTGCCCCACTTTATAGAAACAGCCTTTGTGCAAGCCAGCATTGTAGCTTCCAAGTTCAGGAAATAGTCCTCCGTAAAATGTGCTGCACACACTCGAATATTTGCGTTGTACTGCTCTGGAACAGTGTTGTAAATGCAACTTAACCACTGATTTCTAGTTGTATCCTCTTTTGGAAGCCCAAACAAAGTAGTTTCGCTTTCACAATGAAACAGCGTCTCCAGGACTTGGCGCCGGCGGCAGCAACAATACTACAGCGAGAATAATAGTACCGCCTTCTTTCATTGCGTAAACATTTGGGCGGTGTTATGAAAATCTCCCCACATCGTGACGTAGAGATGTGGGGGTGTGTTTGAACGAGCCGTTTTAGGGGGGCGTGGCAGAGTCTTAACTTTTATAAAGAATATCTCTTTGGTTTTGAAACTTTTGTCTTTGCAACTTCAGGGATCTTATCTATGCACAAACAGCTTGTAACACTCCAAAGAGAAAGGAAAACTTGAAATCGCATCATCTTTAAGAAGACAACATGATGACACAAAACAACTCCTACACGCCCTTAATCTGTTGTACTACACCTATTAAGACCGATATCTCGTTATAAGCTCTCATTGTGTGAAATGTCATTAGAAAAAGGAATCTCTTTGATTGAGTATTTGAGTGTGTGTGTGTATTAAAGAGAGAGGGGGAGGAAGGGAATTTCTGCCGGTATGTGTCATGGACCGAACTGCTGGATTCAAGCAAGTTCTAACAAGACAAATGAGTCAGTTGGAAACCAGTACGATTGTGAAACGTGATGGATATTTGGACATTTAACATGTTTAGTTCATTTTCTGCTGAACTCAATTCTTTCCTAACAATTCCAGGTTATCATTTTAAAAATTAATCAGCTTATAGGAGAAGAGTTGTTTTGAATACTGCGTGTTGACATACATAAGCATAGCAGCTTTTGTGCTTAGAGCCATAACAGCCCACTGATGTTGTCATTGATTATTACTATTAAAATTATAACTTTATGTAATGTAAGATGATGTAAGATGAGTATTTATCATACTAAAGACTAACAAATATTAACGAGCCAAGCCATGATTGTGACTTAGCAACTTAAAATAGTTTAACACTTTTGACCAAAAAATGTTTTACAGTGAAAGGAGAACTTTTTGAGGTCCACAATTAAACTTTATTATTGTTCGTTGCACTTATAAGCTGTTCTGAAGAAACTATTATGACGAAACATCAAGAAATTAATGTTCATTCTCCATAAGTTCAGAAATGTTTTCCAAGAACGTTTCAAACAAAGATATGTATGGTTTCTGTAACCACAAGACACTAGACTACAAGTTAGTCAGGATCAGCGAACAGAAATCGCTTTCACCTAATGTAACCATAGCAACCGACGGCTGCTTCAGCGTTTGTCAGTGTAATAAAGTTTTGGACGTGCAAGTGAATGCTGTCATTATTTAACAATTTAGTATAGTTTTACATACCACAAATATGAAACCAAATCTCTTGTGGTTAAAATTGTTGACGTTCCCCTAACTGCACTAAAAGAAAAGGAAAACTGGGTTGCGTTCACGATTTTGCACCATAGGCTACTTCTCAAAAATCGTCCTTCTGAAAGTCACAGAATAGCCTACATAAAGAACCGGGTAAGAACGGTTCTTTTTGAGAGTGAACAGTGTTTCTGTGGCTGACTGACCATACAATAGTGCTTTTCAAGTTTCTCTAGTTCACCCACCTTCTGTGCTTGCGCGATGGCCTTTCTCACAACCTCTTTTATATGCGTCGTCTGTCCGTCCACTGGCGGTTGCGTGAACACATTGACGCGCGTCACTCCGCGGTAAGAATTGCAGTCAGGCCATCCGAGGTCCAGATTCGGTATGGAGGTATCAGAGCGGTCCGGCCAATACTGCAATGAAACCGCACCGTCCTCTCCCTCTGTCGTACCATCTGGTTTTTGATGCTCAGAACCGGGTTTATAATCTTCGATGCTCCGACGCAACCGCTCGAGTTCTTGTTCCGACAGGAAAGGACGCAGCTCGTGCTCTTTCACATAGGCGTCAAACGCGTCGCGTCCTTTCGTGATAAGCGCTTCAAGCGCGAGCCGCTGATCCTCGCTGTAAAAAAACTCCGGTTTGGATTCATTCAGACGCCAGTTCACATGATTGTCATCAAGACACTGAACCTGAGAGAGAGCCATAGCGTTTCCACACACAAACCGAATTAAAGGGGATTCTTACTTCTTCTCGTAGCTATTATTTACGCCTCACTGTAATCCCAGAAAAGTATAAAAACTCTTAGTAAAGTTTGTTAACTACTAGAAAACCCCTTTTGCGATCGAGGTAAAGGGTTTCCATGGTAAAGTGAGATAAAGTAGTTTTATTTTCTTGTCAAATGAAGCGGCTCAGCGACAACTTACGCACCAAAAAGCGTAAGTTTTTTCATAAAAAAATAAAGGCGATAATGTCTCTTAAAGTTATAAAAGATGCCTCATATGTTATTTGATCATGTTTCCCCGAGCAGAGTCCTAGCTCAGTACAGGACGCAGTTGACCGCTGAGCCGGAGATCATCTTTCAGTTAACTAACAGGTAGAATAGAACAAAGCATCTCCACAGGCTCTAGTGATTAGACACACCTCAGTCACCTGACCGGGAGGGGCAAATACACACACACACAGGCTACACTACAGACTGCAATCAAACCGACTGGATCCGAGTTTAGGGTCTTCCACAAAAGCACGAACCCTGGAAACCTCCGACGCCGACGAGAAAAACAAGCTTCCGGATTGTTCACCAGAGTGTTGCCAGTTAAACAAAACTTTCTTCCACGTCTCCCGATATAAATAATGTCCTGAGTTTGTTGTCCATTAAAGTCCTGTGGGGCTTTTGTGTTGCTTTGCCCTACTTCTGTGGAGCTGGAAAGAGGAAGAGGCTGGATGTCTGGTGGCATGAGCGTCGATGACGCGGCGTGCAGCCGAATGTTACTCGGTTGAGTCAACAGTTGCGTGGGTTTGGGCGGGGTATCCGGGAAGAAAAAAGTTACAGGAAACCAAAGAAAGTGAAACAAACACTTCCTATTTCCTCCCCCTGACTTTGTACAAGTAGGCAGACACTTAAATTGACTCCTGGGGCTAGTTGTCACACATGGAAGCTGCCACAAAACTTTATTTTGAATCCATTTGCATTAATGTGCTTTTTTTCTTCTTCTAGCAATGGTTTTATATTTATCCTACCATTCAGACAACTAGCTTGTGTTTGATACATTTGATAGTTTGATATAGGATTTGTATGTTACTATTTCCATTTTCATGAATGATTTGTTTTATAATTGTCACTTATTATTTATTATTATTATTATTATTATTATTAATTCGCAAATGATTTTGGCAGCTGAACCCCTTTGACCTAAAGTATTTACCTGAGATTTTAAATTAATATTTCAATAATTGTAAAGTAAATTTGCATGTTTGTGGTTTTCTGATGGTTAATGATCATATAACATGCAGATAAATAAACAGGCCTTCTTGAAGCATCTTGGAGATATTGCCACAGTTCTTCTGGATTTAGTTTGTTCTGTTTCTTCATGTTATTCCAGACTGGATGATGATCAGATCAGATCTCTGAGTGGAGCACTGGCTTTTGACAGACTCCTTGTGCAAACAAAAGTCTCACTGGATTATTACAATTAATGGCAAAATGAATGTTCGGAAATGTAAACTTATTTCCTACTGACACACTACAGTAAAAGGTAGAAAAAAAGGTAGAAATAACTGACTGAAAATACTAGTGTTCTAACAATTTTGGCCCCCACTGTGTGTGTGTGTGTGTGTGTGTGTGTGTGTGTATATATATATATATATATATATATGTAATATATATATATATATGTATGTATGTATGTATATGTATATACATATACATGTATATGTGTATATATATAAACTACATCATTGTATCTTTTTTTTTCCTCCAGACACAGTGGCTTGTGTGGACCCTGAAGAGTGTGTAAAAGTGTGTGGTGCAGAGGTGGGCTGTTCCAACATTGCTTTTCCAAAACTGGTCATCGAGCTCATGCCCAACGGTAATCAGGATCACTTTTTGTTTTTTCAAATTGTGTATATGTTTGAATTGTTAACTTGTACTTTACCAGATGCGTAGTCAATGTCATGGTCTTTTTAGCATAAATAATGCAATGATTATACACGTGTGTGTTTCAGGCCTCAGGGGGTTAATGATAGCTGTAATGATGGCCGCTTTAATGTCATCACTGACCTCCATCTTTAACAGCAGTAGCACCCTCTTCACCATG
>JAFVLL020012517.1:17837-99770 GCA_021397915.2 Tor tambroides | reverse complement strand
AAAAACGAAGTCAAAGATTTTGCCTGCGATTTTTTTTTTTTTTTTTTTAGTTTCAAAGACATTTTATTCAGTTTCAGCGTATATTTTCATAAGTTTCTTGTAAAATTACGTTCATTTTTATTGGCACAAAAGTAATTCCATATAACTCTAAATGTATTTAGGAAAAACAGCATTTAAATGATAATTTTACTACAGCTTTGCTTGGACATGCTATCATATCAATTTGGGTAATACATTTTCCTTTTAATTTTGCAAGTTATAAAGCATTAAAATTTGTTTTTAATGTGCATATTAAAACTAGTGTAGTAAATGGCAAATGTAAATTATATAATTGAATTTTCATTTTCATTTTGCACTAAACATTGCACATATGTATGAGAAAATGTAAATTTAAATACAGAAAAAACATTTTACATATTGCATTGCCATTTTGCATATTACGTTTCAAAATGAATTATGCTACCCATATGCTTCCATAAATAGGTAAATAACTGTAGAATTGCACTGTCTGTTTGCTTATGTGCATCGGAGTGTAAACAGTGAGAGATCTTGAGGCAGGTGAAAAGCGTTTGGTTAATGGTGAATATTGACCTATCGTGCGTCCCATTGCCGAGCCTCGCCTTGATGTGATGATTGACAGGTCGGGGGCGTGTTCGACTTGGAATGCATTTTCAAATCCACATAGACTTAAACTACAAAACTTTATATGACCTGCAGATTCAAGAAGTTGCTGGGTTTTTGTTGTTTAGTGAATAAATTGTGTCAGTGGATACGGTTACAAAATATTTTTACAAACTAATTCTGGCTCAAATTAATAAGATTTGACCCAATCACTGTAGAAAGATGGAGAAACTTAGAAACTAGGAGGCAGTCTACATAAAACTGGAATAATGTACCTGTGTGATGAAGAAGAAAGAAGTGAAAGAAAGAAAGAACTTGAAATTACTGTAGTCATGTATTGACACCTTCGTTTAAATGAGTGTTAGTGTATTCTCCGCCTGAATGGGAGTGTTTCAAGATGATGAAAACACAAATGAAATACAACAAAATGGAGAGCTGTAGTTCTAATATTTCATGGCTGTTTGACATATTCTTGCTTGGCAAAACTTACCCAATGTTGTGTCTGTCGATTGTGATCCTCCCATTGTTTGTCTTCCTTTTTTTATCTGTATGATAATGCACCAATATTATGTAAATTCAGGGCAATAACTGTAAAGAGAATTGCTATGAATGTGTTCTTATGTTCTTCTGTGTCTTATGGCATCAGTAATAATCAGAGGGTGTGTTTACCTTCGCGCATGCAAACTTTAATTTTCACTTTTAAACATATTAGTACATGATAATGTCATATTTACAAGGCACCAAAAGAGGTAACTGAGATGTTTTTTTCTTTTACATAAATGCATAAACATAAAAAATAGTAATAACTTCTCTCAATCAAAAATTGGTAAATTGTGAAATGTCTAGTGAAACAATTGTCTTGATTCTCCCCTCAAGACTCTAAGGGCCAATTTCACTAAAAGCTTGCGCCAGCGCAAACCATCTTTTGGCGTTAAAATAGTATACTGTCAGGTTTTACTAAAGACGCACAGTGACAAATTAGCGCTGAAAAGGCGTAGACAGTTATTTTTTGCGCCTGACCTTACTGAATATGCATTTGTAGGAGATGCAAAATTTATGGGAGGAGAGTATTCAAATGAATCACGCAACGCGATTTACTAACGTTTGGTCTCGTCAAATGACTGGTATTTGCGCCATTATTTAACGCCCCAAAAAAGCATGTTACTATTTTGCGCTTGAAATGGCTGCAATTATTGTTGCCCGAGGAGGCACCGCAGAGAACAGAGCGCGTGAGGGAGAGGATTTTTTACACACATATTAATTTATTTGGAATGCCAGAAGAACACATTATCCGAATATATCATTTGCCAAGCCATGTTATTTTTAATTTGCTTTAGGTAATAAAAGACGAATTGGAACCCTCACGTGAAGTCACGCAATACCAGGTCTATCAAAACTTCTTGCAACCCTTCATTTTTTGGCCTCCGGTTCTTTTAAATGTACTGTGGCTTATTTATTTCTTTATTTTTTACTTGCATATACGCTAATTTGCGCGCTTGGTAGCTATATTGCATTGGTCGATATGTAAATGAGATGTTGCCTCTGTGTTCTTTAATTTGCACGTTGTTAGTAAATCACCCGCAGAAATTTCAAGTTTTGGAATTGCCCTCTCTTGCTAATTTGCCCTGTTTAGTAAAACTAAATCCTTTAAGATCACCTAGGAATATTAAAATGTTGTACAAGCAATCTGTATTGTAGAAATGTGACGTGACTTGTGCTGAATTACAGGATGTGCAAACCAGTCCAGAGCAGATACTTTCTTAAATGCTCTTTTCTTAAGGCACCTCTACACTGTAAAAAAACACATGTGAAATCTACAGTAATTTACTGTGTTTGTGCACAGGAAATTACTGTATACTTCACAGTAGAATACCATAGATTCAGTCAAAATTGCAGTAATTTAAGAAGTACTGTGAGTGTCACAGTAACCAGCAATGTTTTGTAGAAAATCACAATAACTTCCAATGTACTGTAGAAAACACAATAACTAATAATCTAATGTTGAAAATCACAGTATTTACCAATGTACTGTAAAAAACACAATAACTATGTAATGTAGAAAATCACAGTAATTACCAATGTATTGTAGAAAACACAATAAGCAATTATGTACTGTAGAAAATTACAGTAACCAACAATGTGCTGTAAAAATAAATAAATAAAAATAACAGTAACCTAATTATGTATATCCAGTTTTCACAAGAGAATGGTTGCGACCATTTGTAACTTGAATGTGTTTGGCTTCTGGTGTCATTCGCTTACAGTTATTTTGCCTATACAAAAACAGCCCAATATACTGCTTTATACAAACTTTTACTCATTATCATATTATTTTAACTTCAGTATCATAATCATAAATACACCACCGAGAACATGATTTCACCATACTGCCATACACTAGGGTTTTCTGAAACACCACCACCGGGATAGAGAAGGAAAACAACACACTGGCAGCTGGGTTTCCAGCCAATGACTGCATTCAGTTTGACCTCACTGTAATTCAGTTACATTTTCAGTTTGAATAGAGAATACAGAAAGCAAATGTATTCTTTAATAAAAATAATTTGAAAAAGTTAAAAAAAATGACCAGAAGTTCATCAAGATTTTATTGTTTTCAACACATCTAGCAATAAGTGAAGAATGATTATTGAAGCTTATTATTACTGTTGATAAATGATTATTCACATTTAAATCATGCAACATGCATGATATGTTTCCTTTTTTTATTTATGTATTTATTTGGGCTGAATCAATATAACTAAACAGCAATGGAACATGTCAGTGCCGATAGTCTAGTGGTTAGCACACTGACATATAGTGCAACTGTGTCTCTGGTGACCCGTGTTTGATTCCTGGCTTGTGGTCCTTTGCTGATCACATTCCCCTCTATCCACCCCACACCAATTGCTACGCTGTCCTGTGTAATAAGCAAAAACAAAAAAAAAATGTTAGTAGCAAATTAGTGAGTTTTACTTTATAGTTACTTGGTCGCTACTGTAAATAAAAACAGCAAGAATATGGTTATTTCTTCTACAGTAAGTTACTCGTCACTTGCTCCCAGTTAATTACTGTATTTTTTTTATAGTAAGTTACTTGTCACTTGCTGCCAGTTAATTACTGTTTTTTTTGTTTTTTTTTACAGTAAGTTACTTGTCACTTGCTGCCAGTTAATTACTGTGGATTCCACAGTCAGCTTCTTAAAGTGTAGGTTTGAAGGCGATTCAAAGGATGATAACATTGGCTGCTTCATAAGTCGTTATTTTTGGGTGTCATTCAAATGTACAACAGCCAGGAGAATGGGACTGAGTACAGGTGGCCCAGAGATTTTGGGAGGCCTACAACATTCCTCCCTGAGGGTCCCCACCATTTTAAACGAATACATGATAAAACTTCTAGGCTTTTATACTGTAAAAAAATGTTAGCATTATTTTGTGCGAAAAAAAAAAAAAAATCCTGACCAGCCATATAGCATCATTAGCTCAAACAATGGCCTTCTGTTTGTCCAGCTATAAGGGAGTGTTTGGAAAACTGGAAACTAGAAAAACTGTTATTTTAGCAATTCGATTTTCTAAACAGTTGTACAGAAATGGCACACTACAACCAATCATTTTTGTGGTATATGGATCTGCAACGTTTAAGGAGAGTAAAACATCTAAAGGTTAACTTAATGTGTTTTTGTTAGATAAATTTGGATATTATTTGTAGAAGACAACTGTAAATATTATTTAACTAATTATTAATTAATTGCTTATGCATATTATAAACTACCTCAAATAAAAGTTTAATAACATTACTTAATATGATTCAAACCAAAATATAAGTGGTCATTTAAAAAAAAAAAAGCATGACCAATCTCTCAGATGCCACTGTGGTTATATTCATAACAATTTATTTATATTAATTCCACATATTCGCAATGCTTTTTACATGGAAGAGGTCTTTGATGATTTTTTTTTTCACCAGGGTCAGACAAACACGTTTGCCATCTGAAGGTTTACACAAAATAACAACTGATTATTACACAGTTTTACACTGTAAAAGATTTCATACTCCAACATCTATTCCAGGGTCATAATCAAGGACAACATTGTCATGATTGTCGGAAAATGTTCAGTTCTGTTGTATCCCAGATGGCTGGTTTTAAAGTATCACTTATAAAGCTAAAATTAATAACATGGTGCATGGATAAAAAATATTGCTCTGTAGTCTTATACATCTTGTGATGACATAGTCTTATATTATCTAATTTTAGCCACTTGTATAGAATATGCAACTTCTCCTGTCAGCAAGCCTTTTTTTTAATTTGCATGACAAAACAGGAATAATTGCACTGTCCAAGAGATTAACACACACTCAGCCCTTACAAAAAAGTACTGTGGTGGTACTATGGTATCAGATGATAATACAACAGTACTTGGTGCTGTACCATGGTACTGTACGATTACCATATACATGTACTGTAGAATTAACATGGTCATCCAAGCTACTTCGAAAAATACCATGGTATCATGTCCAAAAACATGACACATTTTTTGTAAGAGAAGACAAACATACAGCCACTTTCCCAAAACTATTATCATACATTTCTTAATTCTCTCACTCTCAAACCGACCTCCCCTCCAAACACCCAAACAAACACACACATAAACACTTATTAGAGCACATTAGGAATGAGCAGGTGTCTGTAGCATTCCATATTGATGCATTCCATACTCTAGACTATCAATGAAAACTATAACCTATATGTCATATATACACTACTCTCTCCAGCATCTTATTCTGTATTCTGTCTATATCTATGTATTATACCTTGGGCAGGGTGGGATTTGTCAGTGCAAGAACTACACTACACAGTCAAACATTCACACACACTGACAACAACAACAACAACAGCAACAACAATAATAACATACATAAAGATTACAATATACCTTTTCAAGTCCAAAGCTTTTCTTCATTATACTTCAAGCAAACAAAGAAATCTTGGACAAAATAGTCCAAAAAAGTCTGAATATCTTCAGGGTCATAAACGGGGTTGTGCTCTTCATATATTTAGTCCAAACCAAGTGTTTAGTAAATTTTCCAGCTGAAGACCACAAGGTGAAATTCAAAGTTCCCCGTTACATGTGGATAAGTTCTCAGCAGAGATGTGGAAAAGAACAATACAGCTTCCTAACATCATAAAAGAGAAAACGACTTACCTTTACTGCTCTTACCACTGTCATCAAGAGAAATATTCATCGATATTCAACTCTCACCCCATATGTAGAACACACATATACACACACTCATACATATTAGCATTTCTCTGCTTAAATAATATTTAGAAAGCTTGTTACATTGTCTCTCTTAATATTGTGCTTATCTCTGGAAGCAGCATGACAGCAGGTCAGGATACATACTTGTAGTACCTACTCTGGCCACTAGAGGAAAGGCTGGTGGAAAATGAAAGGGATTTGAGAAAAACATTAGTCAACATTTAGGCTTTTTCTTAGAGATGCTCAGTTGTAGTTTGACTTTTAAACATGTTGGAATGGAAGAGATTCATTTGCCCTATTGAGTTTCCAATCCTGCTGCGATGGCATCTCGGTGGTCCTCACTGAGAAACTTCAAGAAGCTTAAGTGTGTCACGCTCTCTATGGTATCTGGTATACCTTTTGGTTTTTAATCTAACATGGCCTCCAACTGATCTGCAAGATCATCAAACATGCTGCCAATGTCATCGAGAATGTTGACCGTGCTCTTGTTGTCCACAATGGAGCTGAAAAGTAAAAGAAAGAGAAACTAGAGTACACATAAAGGAAGAGGTTTCAACAAGTAACATCATCATCAGAAGAAAGATGATTTAAAGAAAATGATTTGTTTTAGTGTTTGTACCTGTCATCCTTCTTAATCTTCTCCTCTACTACTTCCAGAGCAGCAGCCAGGGATGCACTGGTCTCCTCCAGTCTGAGTTGTACCATGTCCCCTGAAGCAGAGCCGCCTGTTTCAGCAACCTTCAGTAACCCTTGGCTTTCCATTTCTGTCTTTCCATCTCCGTCTTGTGGTTCACCCTCTACTTGTGTCTGTCTGGCTACACCTACCTTCCTCCTTCTCATTACCACCGGCCCTGCTCCTTCCCTTGTCTCTGAAATCAGGCCTTGTTCACCTTGAAACATTTGATCCACCTGGATCAGACCTGTCCTTTCCATTCTAGCAATTCCAACTTCCTCTACTCTTTCTTGCCTCCTACTGTCATCTTCTTCTCTTTGTTTCTCTACTTCTCTTAGCTTCTTTTGTACATCCACTCCAGGCAGTTCCACTTCCAGAGGGCTTGGGATGTCCACTGAGAGACCAGCCATGGAAGACCTCGGGGGCTTCACTGGAGCTGATCCTGAACCTGGTGTAGAGGGTGTTTGTGGGGTTTGGGGTGTCTGAGGCGTCTGTGGGCTCTGAGCTGGAGACGTTGCTGCATGTGGGGAAAGCATGCTCCCATCCACTGGTTTTGGGGTGACTGGACTCAAAGTCTGTGGTGGATGCTCCAGTAGCTCAGATGGAGCTGGGCTGAAGGAGGCACTGGATGGGCTGAGAACATCTGCCTGAGGAGAGCCAGGAGTTCCAATGGTATAGATTGGTTTGATTTTTACCGGTTTGGGCAGTGTAGGAGGTGGACTTGGCTTGGGAGATACTGGAGGAGGGACTTTCTTAACCTCCACTATATAGAAACAAAGAAACCATAATATAAAACATGTCCAAATCATTTCATAGAAGTTCTTTTACTGCATTAACCATAAATCAGGAAGGCGTCTATTGCTATCTGGCTATATAAATGCGAGATACAAGCTAAGCTGAGACAAAATACCTAGGAACTTCATGCATGTATGAATTTCTATTCTGGCTTGCTAGACTGGTTTATACTTACTTGCTAGTTTGCTACAGACAAACCAGTTTGCAGGACATAGTGAGATAAAATGAGCAAATGAATGATCTATTAGATCTAATAGATTACATTGTTACCTGGGCTATGGTGACCTTCTGGTCCAGGTAAGGGAACCCTCCTTGTAGGAGTTGGGGGATCTGGTTTTCGAAGGGCCATTGCTGGTTTAGGTGAAACTGGGGGTTTCAGTATTTGTCTGGGAAGAGAGCCAAAGCCATCATGTTGCAGTTCTTCCTCCCTACTGCCATCTCCAACACAAGCTTCTGATACGGGCCTTCTCCGAAAGTTCTCTGGCCCATCTCCATCAGTGCCATTACTCTGTGGTGGAGCCAGTGCTTTGGGCCGTCGCTTTATAGTACTTGTTTCTGTCAGGTTAAAATGTTCACCATCTGAGTGATGTGGTGGTCGTGGTCTTCTCAAAGTTGCTGTGGCATCCATCCGTGACCACTCCTCTTGTGGCAGAGAGGAAACTCCCGCTTCCAGATGAGTGATCATGGAACGTGGACGTGGTTCAGGAACCTGTTTAACTGGTTGGGTTTCACGAGGTGCTGGTCTGTGATGCATGAGGTCTTGCATGGCTCGGGTTATCTCTGCCTCTCGTACATCATCATCAGGCTGCTTATGAGAGTCATAAAATTCGCTGATTGTGCGTCGGCGACTATCCGCGTCAGAATTCAGAACTTCACGGTTCTGTCGCAGGACGTTATGACTTGCCTGGGGAACAGGTAAAACATCAAAATCAAGCTAGGCATAAGTACTCACTATTCAAAATCTAAATGCATTGCATAGTTCCAAGTAGGGGTGTGACGATAAATCGATTCTTGGATCGATTCTGGGATTTTCCGAATGCATTGCGATTCTATCTGGAATTGATTTTGAGCGTAGTTTTTAACAGCAGATGGCACTCTAGGCTACTTTTTAACTGCACACTCAAATTCTCACGTAGAAGACCACTTGTGCGTTCGGCTGAGTAATGTAAGTGGTTAAATGTACTTGCACTTCGGCTTTTATGCTTTTACGATGTGAGATTAATGTAAACACAGCCCACTTGTAATTCACTTCAACCTTTTCTAACTTTATGAATGATTATTTTAGGTTCAAGTGGTGTGTGTGTGTAAGGAACCGGAAGCAAGCAGAGTACGGCTGTTTCTAAAGCACGCAGTGCCATCTGTTGTTAAAAACTAAGCTCAGAATCGATTCCAGAGAGAATCGCGATGCATTTGGAAAATCGCAGAATCAATCGACAAATCGATTTATCATCGCACCCCTAGTTCCCAGTTACTTTGAGTATCCAGTTACATGGTGTATGCATCAGAAAAAATATGGAAGCTCATGTGTTTCTAAAGAGAACATTTTAATTTGTGAATTGTTTCTAACTGCATTGTAAGATCAATTTTATACACTAAAATAAGCACTGGGCCATTGTGCATTAGCTATGGTAGCTTAAAACAATGCCTAAAACTGTTTAATTACCTGCAGATAGCCACTTCCTTTACCACTGCTTCCGAAATTGGACATTTCGAGCATGGCAGCAATGTCTCTAACGCTACCCCCAGATGAAGTTTTTTCGGAGGCAATGCCACAGTCACTACGTCTGCGCTCCCTGTATGTCACATTGAGTAGCAAATTGTTAGCCCTATTTTCACTAGACCTTGCATCATCAGCTACAGCCTCGTCAGCCAGGTTACCAGTGGAAATGGAAGAGCATGAACGTTTTGGTGGAGTTGGAGGACGAGTCCGTCTGCGCGGCCGAGCTGTAGCGAAAGACTGACTGCGATTGACACTGTTGATGTCAAGAGTTTCACTAGAGGCTCTCGAAGAGCTGCTGGGTGTAACCCTATGTCCACCTAGTGTGGCGTATTTCACAGAGGAGTCTGGCATGGGTAAGTCATGCTCAGCATCAGTAACAACGGATTGTCCGCGTCTTGGCTGGGGCAGAGTTTGGCTATAGCCCTCTTCGGTTTCTCCTTCAGGTGGTAGGCAAAGTAAGGGGACAGTACGAGCGTGAGAATGCGAACGGGGAGATTCGCAAGGCCCTCTAGCCCTGCTCTGTGTTTTTAGCGGGGAGGAAGGAATGTGTGAAGGAGAATTTGAAGCAGAAGATGAAGTTCTGCCTTTAGTAGGGGTGTGTGGAGGTGTTGGGGTGGGACTCTCAATTGAGCTGGGTTTCTTCAGAGGAGGAGGGGCATTAACTCTTTGTATGCCCCGCCCTTGGGTGCTATGCCGGGGAGAGCTACGCCCCTCCGAACGCCCTTCTGCTCTTTTACGTATTCGAACAGAGGGGACAGAGTTCTCATCTGGTTCTGTGCTAGTTTCCAATGATTGTTTTGTATCTCTGCTTTCTTCTAACTGGCTCTCCTTGGTGGCAATGTCTGCTTCTGGAGATTCACTCAGTCGTTTGACGGCTAACATCAACTTCTTTTGGTGTCCTTGGTGAGAAAGAAAAGGCAGAGGTGGAAAGTTATTACTTTTGTCTGTTAGGTTCAACCTGTAAGCTTTTCCCTACTGAAAAGTCTAGCATGAATTATTGTAACTCCATCAATGGCACCTGGTACCCTGGCAATCAGGCCTGATTGTGGTTTTAGTCAAGTCCTAACAAAAGAGGTGTGCCAGCATCTTCTTGAAAGTTCTCATACCACCACAGAGGAATGTAGAGAACAAAAAGAAGAAACATAGACTTTATGGCTAAACAACGCATAGGATATACATCTGATATCCAACCTCTATGCTTCGGCGTATTCAAATGTCCTCATATTCCTCATGACATTTAGTAGCAAATTGTAGTTGGTGAGGCTGCTTGATCAAGGAAGTCTTGCTGGTTAAGCTAGATAAGAAGACTGGTTGGGCACATCAGCACCAACATCCAAAACACAATATACTGATGATCATTCATGCTAGTCTTTTCTGCATGGATAACATAAAACAATTATGAATGTAAACATAAGTATGTGTAGTATACATGCCTAGTTTCGTGATGCCAATCTCTTTTAGGTCCTCCAGGGTAATATCACTAATGAAGTCCATATTGTCATAGCCATTCTGAACCAATGTCTGGTAGTATTGATTGAGACCAAGTGCTGACAGCCACTCAGCCAGACTTGACTATAAGGTGCAACAGCAAGTTCACATTACACATCAAATAAAGTTGTACATGTAAACACATTATAAATACAGTGGGGTCCATAAGTCTATCAGCAAACCACTTTATATAAAAAATGAACATGAATTTCACGTAAGGCTTGATAATCATGTTCTACAATTTAACTTTATAAATTTACATATTTTAATGAGACCTAAAAATAGTTTATTTTTTAATTTTCTTTCTCAAAATAATAAAGCTTCTCTACAATTTCCTTTTTATTTCTTTTTTAATTATATTTTGAATTCAGATTTCTGGAACCACATTTTTTTCTCTTACAGGTTTCTCTTGAGGTATCCAGTCTGGGATGTTTATTTTGCTGATCTCTGAAAGCATTTTCTTCCTGTGCCCTGGTTTTGTCACCCCAATAGCAGTGAGGTCCTGTGGGATGCACACACACATACACAGATTATAAAATCTTAAAACTGATGTGGACCCCAAAACAATCTGCATACTTAAGTTACTCTCCAAAATATTTAAATCTTATAATGATATTTTGTGTTAAAATTCACGAAATACTTTTTGGGGCCCACTATGCATATTTAAGTACACAATGCAACATTTATTCTGTCTTTAAAGGTGCCATAGAATGGAAAACTGTATTTACCTTGGCATAGTTGAATAATAATAGTTCTGTACATGGAAATGACATACCGTGAGCCTCAAACACCAATGTTTCCTCCTTCTTATGTAAATCCTGTGCATGAAAAAGACCACTGAAAAATAGGCGAATCGGAACATAACACCGACTGTGACGTGAGAGTCGGGATCTTATGCCCCCAATATTTGCATATACCCGCCCATGTTCTAGGCCAGCCGAACCTGCACAGCCGAATCATCAGAAGTTCTGCAGGTATTGTGAAGAAACAAGCGAGGATAATAGCGAAAATGTCAGACCATGGAAATAAATGTTATGTTCCAGGCTGTGCAGGGATGGGTTGGTGTCTGTATTCAGAATGGCACGGAAAACAAACAACGCGTTCTAATAAAATAACGCGAGCCACTACAGGGACATGGTTAGCTGCTTGCTAGCGATAGCCTGTTACATTACAGTATATAAGATTTCACTTACCACATAAATGTAGAGTAAGGAGAGATGACTGATAGGATGATGGCGAATGATTTACAGATCCTGAGCACCACTGACAAGCATCTGATCTTGCAAAATGTGTGGTAAGTAAGTACTGCCGCTGTAGTTTACATAGAGCACGAGCGAAAGTGAAAGTAAAATGCGATCGTGCATTCAAAGCGGCTCCCTGATGGCCGCAATTTATATACAGTATAATTACCCAACGATATAACTGCGAGAGAAAGTATTGAAATATATATTTTCCTCCCTGTGTTTCCTTCCTGCTGTGTGAGCCGCACTGTGAAACAGCCAATCAGAGCAGAGCTCAATATTATTATTCATAACCCTTCCAAATAAGGTAATAACAGACCATTTCATTCTAGGGACAAATCCTAGGGTTCTGGAGAATTTTTGCCCTTACCTAGGCCACATACCTTCTTTGTAGATATCAGAGAACAATTTAAAATATTGTATCAAATGCATTCTATGGCACCTTTAATAGAATAAACAATTCATCACTTTAATAATTCAAGACACTTTGAATCCTATGTATTAAATGCTTACATAGACACATGGATTGATGATTGACAGTGTTTATCTGAACTTTGTGTGTTTGCATTACCTCTGGTGTCATTCTGCTTATGGTCTGCAAGTCATAACCAGCAGTGAGAAAGTTTGTTGTGTAGAACTGCAGCTGTGCACTAGTGAGCCATTCAACAACAGCCTCTGAACTCTACAACACACACACATACACAGAAACGCATCAATAATTCAGAAATTCCTTTGACAGATTCATGATTCCAAGTCCTGATTTGTTATCAAAGTGTGTTAGGCAGTACGTACGATAACCACTGTGTGGCAGCAAATAACATACTTGCTTCAAAATCTTACTCCACTAACCAAAATGTATCATGGAAATACTGTGCTTTTTGGATTTATTATTTAAAATACCTTGACTGACTAACAAATTATCATAATATATGTATGATAATTCACACAATCTTTCGAATAAAATAATAAAGAAATTAATATTCACATTAAATTGACTGAAAGTGAGAGTAAAGACATTCATGTTACAAAAGATTTCTATTTCAAATAAATGTTCTTTCAAACTTTCTATTCGTAAAAGTATCCTGAAAAAGCATCACATTTTTTTTCTGCAAAAATACTAAGCAAGACAATTGTTTACAATATTAATAATAATAATAATAAATCTTTCTTGAGCACAAAATCAGCACATTAGAATTATTTCTAAAAGATCATGTGACACTGAAGACTGGAGTAATGATGCTGAAATTTCAGCTTTGCATCACAGGAATAAATTACATTTTAAAATAAAATAGAAAACAGTTATTTTAAATTGTAACAATATTTCACAATATTACGTTTATCAGTGCCTTGGTGAGCATAGGAGACTTTTTTCAAAAACATTTAAAAATCTTACAAACTCAAAACTCTTGTAGAGTAGTATATGTTTAAAAGTATATAACCTTAAGTTTTACAATATTCATTCTCATTAAAACACTCACCAAGTATCTGACCACCCAAGAGACAAATATAGACACATTATGATTCACATAAACAAATCTGGTCCACACACACACACACACACACACACACACACACACACACACACACACACACACACACTTGCCTTGCTCTCAGCTGAAACTTCATCTTTCCTCTGCAGCAATGGATCCACAAAGGATTTCTTCCTTTGCTGACGTGGAACAGCAGATTCATTCTGAGTGCGCTGAGAAGACACTATGGGGAAAAAATAATAAAAATGTAAAACATTAAAAATTTCACATTTCATATTTTTACTTACCGTGACTGAATAGAAGTTTGGTATTATGAGAAGTATGGACATATAAGATGTGTACAAATGAGACATATGGATCAAACCTAGATAGATAGATAGATAGATAGATAGATAGATAGATAGATATCTAACATTAACATGGGCATTTATTTTACATAAGCACATTTTTTAAGTTTTTTTTTTTTTTACTATTAACCAATTGATAGATTGTTTTGCTCTTTTAAAGAAATAACTAATATCGCAGTACCTGAATTAGGATCTAAAGACTGAGATTGGTCCATAAGATGTTCTTTTGCTTTGGCTGACTGGGACAGCACCGTAGCCAACAGCTAAAACACACACAAATGCACACACACATGATCAGTAATGTGAGAAATAAAGAGAAAGACAGACACATCTGTCCTTGTGTGCATCTTTGGGCTTTGTGTGCGCCGCACCTTCACGCCCTCAGCCTGAGCATGCAGTCCCGGGATGTTGAGGCCATGTGTGTTGACCCCGGGTGAGTGCGTGGGGGTGGTTGGCACGGGCACAGGTGAGTTGGTGAGGTGAGCGTTGGCATTACTGCTTTGTACACTAGTAGATGAACGTCCACTGGTCAGACTGCCTGTGCTGCCCATACTGCCAACACTGCCCCCTGCTGGCAGACACAAGTTATCACGCAAGAAAACAAATAAAAACTGTTAAGTATGTCCATGTTTTGCTTATGTTTGCTTTAATTGCTTTAAAAAGAAACATGAGAGATTCAAAATGCACATTCAGTAGTTCAGTGTGTATTTGGGTTGCTGACAAATAACATGACCATATCTGAATTTATATGAATGTGTAAGGTAAAGCTTTTGGATCATCTTTTTGTGTGTGTGTGTGTGTGTGTGTGTGTGTGTGTGTGTGTGTGTGTGTGTGTGTGAAAGAGTAGCATTTAAAAAAAATCAGGTATAAATTACATTTTAACATATCAAAATAGAAAAGAGTTATTTAAAATTGTAATAATATTTCACAATATTACTGTTTTACTTGATCAAATAAATGCAGTCTTGGTGAGCATAATGTCAAAAACATTAAAAATCTTGCTGATCTCAAACTTTTGAATGATAGTGTACATTTGTAAAAACAAATATTTCATGTAGCTTCTCAATTAATATGAGACCATAAAAACAGCTGTAATCATAATATGAATATTTTTTTAAAAAAATTTAGAAAATTTTTATAAGTTTTAGATGACATATAGCATGTCACATCAACTGTCCAACGAAAAACTGTGTATTTACCAGCTAAAGGTTTCCTCAGTACCCAAATCTCCTCATTAGCGCCACTCTGCTGGCCACTAAGGGTTGGAGAACCATGAGGGCTGGAAACGGATCCCCTCGAGCCTGAAAGATATTAGATACACACAAACACAGTGATGTAAGAATAAAAACATTACTTTGCAATCTCCTAATAGGCAACCACAGATGCACACAGAGGGAGCAGATAGCAAAGGGATCATTTAGGGCAGTTTAAATGGACTGTAGCATATCCGTCAGTAATCTGGGAGCCTTGCTGATGAAAATATATGATATGTTTGCAAATACAGTTTCATGCAAAAAATATTCAGACCCCTTACTGAATTAGAAAATTCCAGTTAGCTGTGAAATTTATCTAGTACTGAAACAAAAAATATCCTCCATACTGTAATGCAGTAATTTTCAGAAAAAGTGTTACAATACAATTAGTTTTATTTTAATATTCATAAAAAGGCAGTGCAACAAACAATACACTACTGTTAAAAAAAGATCAAAAATACAGTAAAAACAGTAATATTATGAACTATTATTGCAATTTCAGTTATTTATATTTTAACATATTTTACAAAGTAATTAATTCCTGTGATGAATTTTCAGAATCATTACTCCAGTCTTCAGAGTTACATGTTCCTTCAGAAATCATTCTAATGTGCTGATTTGCTGTTCAAGAAACATTTTCTTAATATTCATATTGCTGCTTAATATTTTTGAGGAAACCGTGATGGTTTTTTAGGTTTCTATGATGAATAGAACGTTCAAACAATCAGCATTATTAATTAATATCATTTTTGTAACTTCATAAATGTTTTTTTCTGTTACCAATTTCTCCTCACTGAATAAAATTAATTTCTATTAAATAAAATCTTATTGTCCCTAAACTTTTGAACAATAGTGTATATGATATATAATCACAAAATGCTGAATAATATATGCTTTTTCACATTATGATAATTTTTGCACTATATGGTAAAGATAATTGGGGAGAAAGTTGCTTAACTGAGATTTTTTTTGTTAAAAAAATCATTTTCTTCATGCAAAATATGATTTTGAACTTTTTTCTTGATGTGAAATATGACCTGGACATATTCTCGATAGGTTTAGTCAGATTCACCCAAATATCTCTGATTTTTTTCATATCCAAGTTTGCCAAAGACAATTCAGATTCACATCTGTTTATTGCATTTTTCTATGCTCATGAAGTTAAAAAAAGAAGAAGAAAAAAAAAAGCCAGGTGTATGATATGACACACTCATGATGGGTAAATGTGTGTTTTTCTGACTGTGTTATGTGTGTGTTTATACCTGTCTCTTTTTGTGGCTCCTCTGAGCAGGAGGAGGCTGGTTCATACCCAAATGTGCTGCAGGTAGGCATATTATAGCCAAATGAGGTGAAGAGGGGCTGATGGATAAGGGGCTGGGTAGGAGGGGGAGGGGGAGTGAGGGGCAGAGAAAAAATGTGGGAGGAGTCACCGTTCACCATGACAACTGAACCAATTGCTGGCGGACGGATATGTATCTTAAGATACTGTTGGGTTGAGGGACCTGGGTACAACAGAACGGCAACACCAAAAAACACAAACAACAAGAACAAGAACAACAAAAAAACAGGAAAGGAAACACAAAACAAAACATGTTCAAGCAAAAATGTCTAACTCTATTGTTGAGCTTAACTTTACCCTGTAAGTTAACATGCAAGGTGAAAATGAACTTATGTACATTTAAGTTTAGAAAACTAAATTAAACAAACAAAAAACTATACGCATGCATACTATTTCCACAACATACAGTATACAATGCATTCCCCCCAAAAAACATAGGCTAGAACTGCTCTATGTGCTATGCATACAGACTACATTCATGCATGAAAAAGGAAGATAATGGGGATTGGAAGTGTGTTGGAGTGTCATCTAAATACATCAATCAATATATATTACAATTCAATATTGGCATATTTCAATATTGAAGTAAAAATGTAAAAAAAAAAAAAAAAAAAGTAAAACCCAGCAATGAATTTTGTAATCGCACAGCCCATAGAGCCCCACTGGGAGTCTATGGCACATACCTGTACCACAGATTTTAATGGTGCAAATATCGATGTTCATCTGATAAGAGGAACTGCACAATTTGGCCAGAAATTATATATAAATATGACTATAAAAAATAAATAATAATAATAATAATTAGTATTAGTAGTAGTCTTATTATTTATTAATTAATAAAAATATTAAAGTAAGATATATTACTATTTTAATATGACACTGTACAAATTATTTAAGAAAAAAAATAGTAATTTGGCAATAAAATTGGTAATTTTGCTGAATTTTTGGGTGGTAAACCATAGGAGCTAGTCTTTTTTTGACCTCAGTCAGTTTATAAGTACTTCTCATTTACAAGTTTGTAAAGATGGTTTGCTCATGTTGCCCAAATACGCAGTAAGGCCCAAACTCAGAGCATATGCAGGGATGAATTCCTGTAGATCAGCATTTACTGCAAACTGAGCCACTCTTGAGAAACTAAAAAACACTGGGTCATGAGCTGCTCACGGGTACATAAACACAGTGCCACGTTTTACTCTGAAACCTGCAGTGCATTGCAACCTTTTAGTTTTGATAATCACGTTTAGCCACTTTTTTATTATGATTAATCGTGCAGCCCTATTTTTTAACCACTGTATTTTTAGGTCTTGCCTACAAGCCCAGCTTCTCTCAAATGGACTGGATCCCAACCAACCCAACACACTCTCAATGGCACAACCCATGGCATTGGTTATAAGTAATAGTTTGAGAAGTAATTTTTACATAACAAATTATGGACACCAGAATAAAAACTGTAAATCTGAATGCATATTCTGACACTGATAAGTGATGTTGTTTCTTCACTTTCAAGAAGCAGCAGCAGCCGCCACTGATTTGCATGTATAAATGTGTGACAGCCTGTTTGCATGTGCGTGAAAGTGCAAAAGTGAGAATCTACTGATGTGAGTTGAAGGAAAATAAATGGGGGCATGAAACGATGGTACAGGTGGACTCAGAGATGACCAAACAGTGACAGATAGATGAGCCACTCTCATCTGCCCTGTTTGTCACTCCCTCTTTCATCTCTTCAAGCTGACGCTTCTAATCAGAATCACTTGACTGGTGATAAAGAGCAGGACAGTTGGATATAGAGCGAATGATCGACCACCCACACATCCACTTGGAATGGGCATGAATACAGATTTTGAAATACAGGCAGCAATGATCAATGATCAACTATGAAAATACAATAACTGTGAGATTTCATTTTGTTTACAACTTTAAAAACATTTAACCTATCTATTTATTTATATATTGCTATATGGTTTTTAGGGTGTTTTGGGTGATTTTTAATGTCTTGCATTGCACAGTATTCTTTGTGGTTTTATTTATTGCATTGCTATGGTGTTCTGGGTAGCTTTTTAAGATGCTGTATGTTTTTTGGACTGTACTAAAGCATAAAAATTATGTGTTTGCAGATATTATGCTAAGTTCACATACTTGTTTCTCTGAAAAACAACGCTTCAGACATTTATTCTATTTTGAAATGTGTTTTCCATGTTGGAATGTCTGTTTTTGTTTCCGTCTGTGTGATTCCGCCCACTGCCAATTTACCCAACAGTATTTCGACAGCCTGGGTTGCCAGTTGTTGGAAATCACAGTGTTTTGAAGCCATGGAAGCCAGCAAACAAACTGGGTCAGACATCACAGATTCTACCTGTCCTAAAAAGCCTTGGTATCCATCTAAAAAGCTTTATGACCAAAGGAATATTAAAACATGGATAAATCAGCTCATCAACTTACAGGCTCAACACCTTCCATTGTCAGCTGTGTTTGTTCCTTTTGTGTAACCCCAATCTGGCAACCCCTGTGAGTGTTAAGTCTGAGGAGGACAGCAACTCTCACCAGTATTTTGAATTTGGACTGCAGTACCCAATTCAACCACTAGCTGTCAATAGTACATACTGCACCTTTAATGAAGTGCTATGTGGTTGCCAAGGGTGTTCTTGGTGGTTACTCAAACTGTCCACTCTGTCTCTATGTATGATATTCTGGTCTTACAATCAATCTACACTGCCGTTCAAAAGTTTGGGATCAGTAAGATGTTTAATGTTTCTTGAAGAAGATTCTTGTGCTCATCAAGGCTGCATCTTTTTGATCAAAAACACAGAAAAAAATTCTAATTTTGTGAAATATTATTGCAATTTAAAATAACAGTTTTCTATTTTAATATACTTTAAAATATAATTTATTCCTGTGAAGCAACGCTGAATTTTCAGCATCATTACTCTAGTCTTCAGTGTCACATGATCCTTCAGATATCATTCTAATATGCTGATGCTATATGCTATAATCACTGTTGGAAACAGTTGTGCTGCTTAATATTTTTTGAGACCTGTGATACTTTTTTTCAGGATTCTTTGATAAAAGTTAAAAAGAACAGTGTTTATTCAAAATAGAAATTTTGTGTTATAATATACAAATATACTATTAAACGTTTGGGGTCAGTAAATCATTTCTTTATTTTTTTTAAAGAAATTAATACTTTTATTCAGTGAGGATGTGTTAAAGGGTTACTCCACCCCAAAATGAAAATTTTGTCATTAATCACTTACCCCCATGTCGTTCCAAACCCGTCAAAGCTTTGTTCGTCTTCGGAACACAATTTAAGATATTTTAGATGAAAACCGGGAGGCTTGTGACTGTCCCATTGACTGCCAAGTAATTACCACTGTCAAGGCCCAGAAAAGTATGAAAAGCATCGTCAGGATAGTCCATCTGCCATCAATGGTTCAATCTGAATTTTATGATGCGACGAGAATACTTTCTGTGCGCAAAGAAAATAAAAATAACAACTTTTTTTCAACAATTCGTCTCCTCTCTGTCTCTCCACGTCACCGTAGCGCCATTTTGGATATTATCCACTGAACACAAACTGACAGTGGTAATTACTTGGCAGTCAATGGGACAGTCACAAGCCTCCCGATTTTCATCTAAAATATCTTAAATTGTGTTCCGAAGACGAACGAAGCTTTTACGGGTTTGGAACGACATGGGGGTAAGTGATTAATGACAAAATTTTCATTTTGGGGTGGAGTAACCCTTTAAATGGATAAAAAGTGATAACAACAATTATAATAAATCAGCATATTAGAATGATTTCTGAAGGATCATGTGACACTGAATACTGGAGTAAAGGCTGATGAAAATTCAATGCTGCGTCACAGAAATAAATTATATTTTAAAGTATATTAAAACAGGAAACCAATATTAGAAATTGCAATAATATTTCACAATATTACTTTTTTCTGTATTTTTGATCAAATAAATACAGCCTTGATGAGCATAAGAGATTCCATTAAAAACATTAATCTTACTGATTCCAAACTTCTGAACAGCAGTCTAAGTCTATGGGATTTTATCATTTGTCAGGAACATCTGATCACTTTCTCTCTTCAGCAAGCTGCATAATTTGAGGTATCATTTATGTGAGCAGGTTTGTTCCAGTAGTAAAAGTGATGTGTACTTCCTTAGTACTTAGTTGATTTATCTCCTTACTTCTTTTATTTAAGTATTCACTTGGATGACATAAACAAAATGCCCATCCCTAACACACACACACACACATGAAAATGAACACATAAACATTCATGTATGCAGAAATGCATGCAGCTAAATCAAAATCATTCAAACACACACACACACACACACACACACACACACACACACACATTTATTTAGGTGCCAGGTAGATAAGTTTCAGATTGACTTTAATGTAAAATGTGCATATGTGTCACATAACATCCTAGAAGGCTCATGTGTTGATGTGATGGCACACCTGCCCTTTTGATAACTTCCACCATGTTGGACGGAAAGTAACCCACACGGTCATTTCCTGTACGGTTGTCGTGGATACAGCCCTTCCATCGTCCATCAGAATGCTGCTCCAAGACCTGAGGACCAAACAGAAATGTTTCAGAATACGCCTGCAGTAGAAAACCGTTAAGGCATGCATGCATTGCACCATGTGACAAAACTAATAATTTTGGTTTAAAAATGCTCCTTTTCCTCATTACTATTTTGGTATATTTTGTTTGTTTAATTGTTTTATTCAGTAAAGTTAGATTTATTAAAATTAGTGAACTATGAACAACCATTTTTATAGCACTCATATGTTCAAAAGAGCAGCATTTATTTGAAATAGAAATATTTTGTAACATTATAAATGTCTTTACTGTTACTTTTGATCAATTTAATGCATCCTTACTGAATAAAAGTATAAATTTCTGTCAAAAACAAATCTAAACTTTTTAAGAGTAGTGCATACAAAAGAAATATACGCATGTCATCCCTTGGGTGTAAAGGTTATTTAAAATTCAGAAAATACACACTTTGCTACAGTAAATTGTTACAGTTCATGAATTGCTTCTTTACCGTGATGATGTCGCCTGCTTTAATATTGAGGCTTGTCAGGTCATAGTTGTTGCAGTAATCCTTCAGAGCCCTCACTTGCATGGCAGCCGATGCATCTATATGCAGGAACACACACAGATACCAGCAAATTTAGAAAGCCTTGGACATTTCTATGTGAATTTGTGGTTTCACAAACTCTCTCCCATTGTACCTCTCAGCATCTGTTTGATTTCCTTGCTGGCTTGAGTAGTGGTGAACTGGTTAACAATATCCAGTGCTGTCTGACAGTATGTGTTCCTCACCCCAGCACTGATACCACTCTGAAGAGATAGAAAACAGCATATTAGAATGATTTCTAAAGGATCATGAGACACTAAAGACTGGAGTAATGGCTGCTGAATCCTTTTGAAAAGCTTTGCATCACAACAATAAATTACATTTTAAAACATATATATATATATATATATATATATATACACTATATTGCCAAAAGTACTGGGTCGCCCCTTTCTAATGAACAGGTTTGACTACTTTAGTCATTTCTATGAGTACAAATCTTAATGTTAAAGCATATAATGATATTCTAGGAAATTGTGTGCTTCTAATATTATAGCAACAGTTTGGACAGGACCCTTTTCTATTCTAACATGACAATGCCTCTGTGTATAAGGCAAGGTTCAAAAAGAAAATGATTGATTCAGTCAGTGTGGAGCAACTTCTGACTGGTCTGCACAAAACCAAAGTCCTAATCCCAGTTTAACACCTCTGGTGTGACTATAAATGCAGACCTTGAGCCAAAAACTTATTATCAAACACCAATGACTTGTACATATGGGTACAGTCATTTTAGACACTTCCAAAACTGTTGCAACCGAGACGGAAATACAATTTTTAAATACATGAATTATGTTCCCATCATTGTTGCCACAGATTTGGAAGTGCATTTTTCTGTTCTAAAGAAGGGGGTGTCCCAATACTTTTGTCTATATAGTGTATGTACAAGTCATTGGTGTTTGGTGATGAGTTTTTGGCTCAAGGTCTGCATTTACAGTCACACCAGAGCCAGTGTTAAACTAGGATTAGGACTTGGTTTTATGCAGACCAGTCAAGTTCTTCCACATTGACTGAATCAATCATTTTCTTTTTGAACCTTGCCTTATACACAGAGGCATTGTCATGTTAGAATAGAAAAGGGTCCTGTCCAAACGGTTGCTATAATATTAGAAGCACACGATTTCCTAGAATATCATTATATGCTTTAACATTAAGATTTCTACTCATAGAAATTACTAAAGTAGTCGAACCTGTTCATTAGAAGGGGGCGACCCAATACTTTTGGCAATATAGTGTGTGTATATATATATATATATATATGACAAAATACAGTAAAACAGTAATATTGTCATATATATATATAATGAACAGGTTTGACTACTTTAGTAATTTCTACTTTAGTAATTTCTGGTGAGCCTAAAAGACATCTTTCATAAACATGAAAAAATCTTACCCACTCCAAATTTTGAATGCCAGTGTATATTTTTAAAAAATGAATGCATGCCATTGGCAAGCAGTCAAATGAATTACTCACATCCAGCAGCAGTCGTACAGCCTCGATTTTCCCGCAGAGAGCAGCTTCATGCAGCGCCGTGCCTGATTTTGTCTGTCGGTTTATATCTATACCAGCCTGGATCAGTAACCTGAACACATACACACAAGAAAACTTCATAAAAGCATGTTTTTTTTTTTATTTAAACACACTAAAAGATTTCTTTCACAACACTATTCTAAACAATCTGAACATAAAAATTAAGTCTAAAATAGACTTTTCCAGTCTTAGTTCTAATTCTAATAAACACTTCTTTCCAGGAAAAAGGATATTAAAATCAAAACTTGAAGGGGTCCAAACACATGAAATGTAAGTATCAATTTGCAGCACTTTACATTTAGTCTAAAATGTGTCCTTCACACCCATCCAACCAAACAGGCATTCATATTGATCCATAATCAACCTAAAATGTGCATTGAGTGATGAAATCACTAATTAACTTTGTGCGTCACTAGGCAGTGATGGCACTGTCCATCAAAGGGAAAAACGAGGACACGCGCTTTGAATGTGTGTGTGCGAATCTAATGAATGAAGCCTCCGGGGACTGATCGGACAGCCCACAGTGCCTTTCATTTCTCTCATCATCTCCTGACCTGTCTTAGCATATCAGTCATGCAGTTTTGTGTCAGTGAGCTAAATGCTGTGTCAGGATTTCGCACCGTCAATGTCTGTCCTGTTGTACAGAAATTAAATAAGAGCAATAATAAAACTAGCACAATACCTCATTAAATAAATGTCATAATATTCTCTGAGTTTTGCAGATTTTACATACAGTACACTACTGTTTGGGGTTGGTAAGATTTTTTTAATGTTTTTAAAAGACATCTCTTAAGCTTACCAACAGTAATAGAAAAATGAAATATTATTACCATTTAAAATAACTGTTTTATTTTAATAGAAAACTTCCTAATATTTTTGTGGAAATCATTTGTGGAAAGCATTTTATTTTCAGGATTCTTTGATGAATAGTATGTTTAACAGAACAGAATTTTTGTAACATTTTTGTCTTTACTGTCACTTTTGAACAAATGAATGAATCTGTGCTGAATTGAAAGAGTCTTACTGAATCTCACTGTATTAATTTATTTTTAAAATAAATAATTACAGACCCCAGACTTTAACTGTAGTGTATATACTACATAAAATTATGTTATCATATACAGAAGTCATGTGAGTCCAAATTGTGAAGAATTTCACAAAATTTGTAAAGACTTTAAAAATGATATTTAATATAATATTTTTAATTAAAATCAATATAAAGGCAGTACAACAAATACTGCTATGATATACACATACTAAAATACAATATAAATTATATTTATTTTCACATTAATAAGTATTTCAGGAGGGAAATATGTTTAATTATCATGAAGGTAATGCCACAACGCAAAAAAATGTTAAAGAGATAGTTCACATAAAAATGAAAATTAGCCCATGTTTTACTGACCCTCAAAGCATCCTAGGTGTATATGACTTTCCTCTTTCAGACGAATCCAATCGAATATTAAAATTTTTCCTTGCTCTTCCATGCGTTTCAATGGGAGTAAGTGGGGGTTTCTTTTCAACAGTCCAAAATTAGTCAAAAAAAGCGCACGCATCCATAATAAAACGTGCCTCACTCAGCTCCAAGGGGTGAATAAAGGCCTCCTGTAGCGAATCGATGCATTTTTGTAAGAAAAATATCCATATTTAAAATTTTATAAATACTTTTTTCTCACTTCCACTGACTGTCATATGTGCAAGCCGCTCTGGCGGATGATGTAGGACGTACGCGTCGTGCATGTGCCGGTGATTCGTGAGGAACGCAGAAGAGCGGAGGAGAGACAGCAAAACAAAAAGCCGGTCACGAATTTGAAGCACAAAACGAGGATTTGTAAAGAAAAATGTAGGAGGATTTTGTCCTACGTCATCCGCCAGAACGGCAGAACGGCTTGCACGTATGAAAGTTAGCAGAAGTGAGAAAAAAGTATTTATGACATTTTAAATATGGATATTTTTCTTACAAAAATGCATCGATTCGCTACAGGAGGGCTTTATTCACCCCCCGGAGCTGAGTGAGGCACGTTTTATTATGGAAGCACATGCTTTATTTTACTACTTTTGGACTGTTGAAAAGAAACCCCCACTTACTCCCACTGAAACGCTTGGAAGAGCAAGGAAAAATTTTAATATAACTCCGATTGGTTTTGTTTGAAAGAACAAAGTCATATACACCTAGGATGCTTTGAGGGTCAGTAAAACATGGGCTAATTTTCATTTTTGGATGAACTATCCCTTTAACAATTTTTTGCATTGTGGCATTACCTTTATGATAATTAAACATATTTCCCTCCTGAAATTCTTATTAATATGAAAATAAATATAATTTAAATTGTATTTTAGTATGTGTATATCATAGCAGTTTTTGTTGTACTGCCTTTATATTGATTTGCGGGGCAGTCGTGGCCTAATGGTTAGACAATCGGATTTATAGATTGCAAAAGGTTGCAGGTTCGAGTCTCAGGTATGGCAGGGGTTGTAGGTGGGGGGAGTGAATGTCTCCACCCTCAATACCACGACTGAGGTGAGACTCTTGAACAAAGCACTGAACCCCCAACTGCTCCCCTGCTGTGTGTGTACACTTGGATGGGTTAAATGCAGAGCACAAATTCCAAGTATGGGACACCATAGTCTTTACAGATTTTGTGAAATTCTTCACAATTTGGATTCAC
This sequence comes from Tor tambroides, assembly GCA_021397915.2. NCBI lineage: Eukaryota > Metazoa > Chordata > Actinopteri > Cypriniformes > Cyprinidae > Tor > Tor tambroides. The sequence continues at coordinate 74,179 of JAFVLL020012517.1, read as the reverse complement.
ATGACTTCTGTATATGATAACATAATTTTATGAAGTATATACACTGCAGATAAAAAAGTCTGGGGTCTGTAATTTATTTATTTATTTTTAAAAGAAATTGTTACAGTGAGATTTAGTAAGACTCTTTCAATTCAGCACAGATTCATTCATTTGTTCAAAAGTGACAGTAAAGACAAAAATGTTACAAAAATGCTGTTCTGTTATGTTAAAAAAGGGAAAGGAGGTGATTTGTGGCCAAGTATGGTGACCCATACTCAGAATTTGTGCTCTGCATTTAACCCATCCAAGTGTGCACACACAGTAGTGAACACACATACACACTGTGAACACACACCCGTAGCAGTGGGCAGCCAATGCTGCGGTGCCTGAGGAGCAGTTGGGGGTTTGGTGCCTTGCTCAAGGGTCTCACCTCAGTCATGGTATTGAGGGTGGAGAGAGCACTAGACATTCACTCACCCTACCTACAATCCCTGCCGGACCTGAGACTCAAACCTGCAACCTTTGGATTATAAGTCCAACTCTCTAACCATTAGGCCACGACTGCCCAAAGTAATATTGGCCCGTACGGGCCATTAATTTCATATTAATTTGATGAAACATACTATTCATCAAAGAATCCTGAAAATAAAATGTTTTCCACAAATGATTTCCACAAAAATATTAGGAAGTTTTCTATTAAAATAGAAAACAGTTATTTTAAATGGTAATGATATTTCATTTTTTCTATTACTGTTTGTAAGCTCAAGAGATGTCTTTTAAAAACATTAAAAAATCTTATTTTAAAACACCACCACACGCCACTGGTATGTACGTAACCTTATATGTAAGATGCAACCTAAATGATGACTTGAGTGCATATGTGTAGTAATAAAGTGCAGAAGGGCAAAGTCCAGTGAGCACCTACTTGATGATCTCGATATGTCCATTCTTAGCCGCCAAATGGAGCGGGCTGATGCCATTAGGATCGGAGGGCTTCGGTTCTAACATAGCAGCACACATGTTACTGTTCAGGAGCAACTGCACAACCTGTAGAAAACACAGAAAAGATGCATGCATACTGCACAAACACAGCTTACGTAGGTGTGCAATGTCTGTTTGATCTGCTACATATACATTCTTTCTTTTTTTATTTAAAGGAATAATTCCCCCAAAAATGAAAATTCTGTCATTATTTACTCTTCCTCATGTTGTTCCAAACCTGTATGACTTTCGTTCTTCTGCTGAACATAAAAGAAGATATTTTGGTAATCAAATAGTTGCTGGTCTCCATTGACTGAAACGATACTATGGAAGTCAAACTGTTCGGTTACCAATATTCTTCAAAATATCTTCTTTTGTGTTCAGCACAATAAACATTCAGACAGGTTTGGAACAACTTGAGGCTGAGTAAATGATGACAGAATTTTCATTTTTGGGTGACCTATCCCTTTAATCAGGAACAATACAGATTAATAATACATAGAAGCAATGTAAAATGTGCCAGATTTAGCCAAGATGGCTCATTTTCATCTGTAGTCCCTGGGTAGGTTGATGTTAAAAGAAAAATGTCTATACTAAAATTCTTATAAATGTTCTAGAACAAAAAGTACACTGAAGGAAAAAATACTACAGTGTCTATGTATATAAATATACGTGTCCAAAAAATGTGGCATTAGAATGACAACCGCAGTAAATTCAAATGGTTTTCACTTAAATATCTGTGTAGGAAAAGGGTTTGTTTAAACGTTGGCACTGTTGCCCACAAAATCAAACCATTATGTGCAAAATAATGAATTTGTACCTCAAACCACTCAACTGTAAAAGTGCACCATATATTATACAATATATTAAATCTTTTTATTTTATGCTGTTAAAAATGTTTTGACAGTTAATGGTGCTGCAAATATATTTTATGGAATAGCATGCAGTAAAAGTCCTACTACCTGACAGATCTCACTGAAATAGGTATCGTGTGATATCACACCTGTCTCTCTGACAGCTTTAAGCTCTGTCAACAGCAAAAAGGGATTCGATCGCTATTGTTTAGCCAATCAGAAGACTTTGAGGTGCTCACTGCCTGTCAGTCACTTGAGTGTTCGGGTAAGCTGACATCCTTTTTTAGGTGAAAGAACTTATTTTCAAATGACAAATGAAACAGTATGTCAATAAAACAAACACGAATAGTAAGGAATAGTTCCCTCAATGACTCCCATACACTTATTTCTTCTGGAACACAAAAGGAGGCTTTTAAGCTTCAAAGGGATGCCAAAACACCATAAAAGTATCATAAACTCATAAATTCATATATGGACTCATATACAGGTGCATCTCAATAAATTAGAATGTCGTGGAAAAGTTCATTTATTTCAGTAATTCAACTCAAATTGTGAAACTCGTGTATTAAATGGTGTATTTAATGAATTCAATGCACACAGACTGAAGTAGTTTAAGTCTTTGGTTCTTTTAATTGTGATGATTTAGGCTCACATTTAACAAAAACCCTCCAATTCACTATCTCAACAAATTAGAATACTTCATAAGACCAATAAAAAAAACATTTTTAGTGAATTGTTGGCCTTCTGGAAAGTATGTTCATTTACTGTATATGTACTCAATACTTAGTAGGGGCTCCTTTTGCTTTAATTACTGCCTCAATTCGGCGTGGCATGGAGGTGATCAGTTTGTTTCACTGCTGAGGTGGTATGGAAGCCCAGGTTGCTTTGATAGCGGCCTTCAGGTCATCTGCATTGTTGGGTCTGGTGTCTCTCATCTTCCTCTTGACAATACCCCATAGATTCTCTATGGGGTTCAGGTCAGGTGAGTTTGCTGGCCAATCAAGCACAGTAACACCATGATCATTGAACCTGTTTTTGGTACCTTTGGCAGTGTGGGCAGGTGCCAAATCCTGCTAGAAAATGAAATCAGCATCTCCATAAAGCTTGACAGCAGACAGAAGCATAAAGTGCTCCAAATTATCCTGGTAGACAGCTGCATTGACTTTGGACTTGATAAAACACAGTGGACCAACACCAGCAGATGTCACAGCACCCCAAATCATCACTGACTGTGGAAACTTCACACTGGACTTCAAGCAACATGGATTCTGTGGCTCTTCGCTCTTCCTCCAGACTCTGGGACCTTGATTTCCAAATGAAATGCAAAGTTTACTTTTATCTGAAAAAAGGACTTTGGACCACTGAGCAACAGTCCAGTCCTTTTTCTCCTTAGCCCATGGTAATATGCTTCTGATGTTGTTTCTGTTTCAGAAGTGGCTTGGTAGCCCTTTTCCTGAAGACGTCTGAGCGTGGTGACTCTTGATGCACTGACTCCAGCTTCAGTTCACTCCTTGTGAAGCTCTCCCAAGTGTTTGAATCGGCTTTGCTTGACAGTACTCTCAAGCTTGCGGTCATCCCATGTTAGCAATGCCTTTTTCCCTGCCAAATTCTTCCTTCTAGTCAACTTTGCATTTAATATGCTTTGATACAGCACTCTGTAAACAGCCACCCCTTTCAGTAATGACCCTCTGTGACTTACCCTCTTTGTGGAGGGCGTCAATGTTCGTCTTCTGGATCACTGCCAAGTCAGCACTCTTCTCCATTATTGTGGTTTCAAAGAACAAGTGATACCCGGAATTTATACTGTAGGGATGGTCATTTATTGAAACTCAAATGTAAATATTCTAATATTTTGAGATTCTGATTTTTGACTTTCATGAGCTATAAGCTCTAATCATCAAAATTAAAACAAAAAAACTTTTGAAATATTTTACTTTACATGCAATGAATCTAAAATATATGAAAGTTTCACTTTTTGAAATAACTTACAAGAAAAAATGAACTTTTTCACGATATTCTAATTTATTGAGATGCACCTGTATAGTGCAAGACTTCTAAAGCTGATAGATTTAAGTGAGGAACAGACTGAATTTTAAACCATTTTCAATGGATCCAGACAACTGCCCTAGCTCTTCTTAGTGTGTTCACATGAAAAGCGGTGACTCATTCACAAGTGATTCTTTTAAGTAGAATCTCTGTGAATTGGCTCCACTTCCCAAATGCAGACTGAATGGTTCATTCACAAATTAGGCTGATTCAGTTCTGTAAATGATCTCAGGGAATTCAATGATTCAGTTACAATGGTTAGCTGCTCACTGGAGGTGAAGATCATCAGTAAATTACACAAAGTAAAGGTTCCAAAAGGGAGTTTTTGCTGTGATGCAAGAAGCATTTTTCTCAGTCTGAAGAATATTTTAATAATAGGAAGAATATTTTCCCACTATGAAGACCCTTTTTTTTGCAATGGAAACATTCCATGGATGTCAAAAGCTCTTCATGGAACCATAAATGCCAATAAAGAACCCTTATTTTGAGTGAATGATTAAATTTTGCTCTGCTAAAAAAGCTATCATATGACTTCAGATGTTATGGAACATAGTGCATATGGATTTATCACACATTCATGGCTCTTTTAATATTTTGAAATAGCAACCAATACCATTTTAAAAATTCTCCTGTTGTATTAATATTTTAAGGAACCGTCCCTTTAAAAAACCCAAGTTAGAATAAACTGTTATGAAACTGTTATGCTCATTTGGAAGCAGTGAACACCGGGCATAAGGGTTTCCTGCATTTGGCTGAGAACGTGAGAAGAGGTGTAGTTCCCACAATCCCACAGGGGAGCACCACTTATTATCTATCACAAACCCCCAAGTACACACAGACAGACACGCACAAACACAGCGTAACTGACCGTGACTCGTCCAAATTCGCAGGCCAAGTCTAGAGGGGTTTTCCCAGCATGGTCTCTGAGGCAGGGGTTCGACTGATGTTGGAGCAGCATCTCGCTCTACAGACACACAGTACAGTACAGTGAGTGTGTGTGTGTGTGTGTGTGTGTGTAAAGCATGCGTCTAATTGTTTATATGTGTGTACTCACTCCTTCATAATGGCCATGTTGTGATGAGAGGTGTAAAGGGATCTGTCCCTCATCTGATTGACTGTTGACTGATGACCCCGCCTTGAGCAGCATTTTCATGGGCTCACACTTACCCTGCCAAGCAGCGTAATGTAAGGGCCGCATCCCTTCAGAAAAAGGGAAGAGACAGAGTTTGAATGAGAAACATACACTCTACCATTCAAAGGTTTGGGGTCAGTAAGAAATGAATACTTTTATTCATCAAGTACATTAAATTGATCAAAAGCGATTACCTTTATAATGTTATGAAAGATTATTGTTTTGAATAAATGCTGTTCTTTTGAATTTTTTTATTCATCCAAAAATCCTGTAAAAATGTATCATGGTTTCCACTAAAATATTACGCAGCACAACTGTTTTCAACATTGAATAAAATATGCTTCTTGAGCAGCAAATCAGCATATTGGAATGATTTCTGAAGGATCATGTGAAACTGAAGACTGAAGTAACGATGCTGAAAATTCAGCTTTGCCACAACAGGAATGAATTACATTTTAATATATATTAAAATAGAAATTTTTTAGTTGTTATTTTAAGAAACAACTATTTTGATAACTGATTCATCTACATATTAAGCAACATATGAGAGAGTTACTACTAAAGACTCAATACATCTGCATCTGTATGTGGTGTGGTGTGTTCGTACCTTTCTGGTCTTTGATGTCTACGACGGCTTGAGACTCAAGCAACAGTGAAATCACCTCCACGTTACCATTAAGAGCAGCATGATGCAGGGCAGATAACCTATAAAACAGAAGCATACAAACAGATAATGCATTAACCTTTTCTACTGACATATAGAATCTGTATAGGTTTTGGAGGGAAACCTGTGGAATAGATTTAAATATGGTAAAATGTGAAAGCATCTTTCATATGGCAAAAGTAACTGTACCTTTAACTGTCTAATTGAAAAATGAGAAAGACCAGAACATAATATCAAATTTAATACAAGAATCATTGTTACAATAAGAGTTATTCTGTGCAATTGTAAGAAATTTAATTAACCTAATGAAATTCAAATAAGTATTGAAGCCCATTCCTGCCATATAAGAAAAAAGTCATAATTTGGTCAATTGTAATTATGACACAGAAAGTCATAATTATGAGATAAAACTCATAATTATCACAAATAGCATCTTATCATTTCATCTGTTTATGTCATAATTTGGAGTCATAATTATGACAAAATATGAGAAAACTGTAAACTGTAAAAATGCTTTAACCTTATAATTTCAATTTTTGTCATAATTATGAATGAGTTTCTCACATTTTCAACCTATGTTATAATTTAGACTCATAATTATGACTTAGTCTCTCAATTTCAACTTTGCATTGCATAATTATGATTTGCTATTGCATAACTTTTTGTGCCATGATTATGATTTACCACAGCATGCTACTAAATCTTTTAGAAATACTGAGTGTTCAAAACAGAGGTAAAAGTAGGAGCTACATTATAGGTATCTAAAATAAGTTAAATCTTTTTTAATAAAATATATTGATTGCCTGTCGCAACAAAACAATCTGCAAGCTAGATATTTTGATGAAATAGTAATCATTGCACATTTTAAAGATTCTTTTTTTCAATTCAGTTATACATTTTTGTTTCATAATGTAAGTAGAGATACAATTGCTCAAAACCTTAAAGCCATGATAAAATCTGGTATGGTAGCTGTCAGTAAGAGTGTTAGAATCTGTCATTCATGGTAACATCTAACCAACAACCTAGATATTAGATATTACTATGGATTCAAAGACAACAGACGTTCAGGCAGCAGAAGACAAAAATCTGACTTTTCAAAATCTGTTTTTGATGAAATTTCTCTCAAATCCAACAATCACACTCATTTTTCTCAGTGAGAGACAGAACATTACTGTGCATGTGTGGAGTAAGCAGAAACTGGCAGTGAGTGAATTATTATTCTGCAGAAAATCTTTAGGTCTATCTGTGTGGGCCTACTAATTACCAGGCCTTTTCTTATTATGTGGTCTAAATATCTTCTTCAAAACAGCCTATATCTCCTCATAATACCCTAATCCTAATATCTCATTTCCAGCCCAAGTGCTTTCAGCCTCCTGCGTAACTTTTTAGAGAGTCCCTAATCGGTCTTCATTGCAGCTCAACTCTACCACTTTACTCCGATCCCTCACTGCCTAACTGAGCAGGAGGCTATGACCTACTTCCATGAGTAAGAGATTTTTCTCTGCCAGAGCCCCAAGCCACGTGTGCACACACACATACACACACTCTCTCTTACTCTAATACACTGTAGCATTCTAATAACAACACACCTGTATTCTGCACTGTAGGAATCTTGAAAATACATACAAAAGTTCATTCAACATCATAACTGACTGTCCAGTAGATAATTTAACCATGGAATGAAAACAGACTGTATGGTACTGACATCACCAAGCACTCTTAGTATTCAACCCTTTTCCTCCAACCACCTAACAGTCATTCGGGTAATGCAATTCACAATCCAATCAATTGCTAATTAATACAAAGTCCTGTTCTGTGTTACCTGGAAATACGCCATATTAAGTTGCCAATGTAGTTTCCTGTTGACTTTAATATAGGCAATGGCCACTGAATAGTCCACATCAGCTATTCGATAATCAATAACTAATTGATAGTGCGTGAATACAAATGAAACTCACCCGTCTGTGTCCTGGAAATTCACATTCACCTTCTTAGCAGCACCCAGGAGCTCTGCAGGAGAAAACAGAAAATAGTTTTGATTAGTTTTGATTATTATAATTGTGAGGAAAGATTAAAAAGAAAATAATTAATTTGGCCAAACTGACACTAAAAAAAACAGTCATAAACATAACGCAATGATTACATATGAAAAGTAAAAAATATATAATCAATCATATTAAGATGCTTTGTATTTACTTTTAATGAAAAAAATAATAATAATAAATAGTAAAATAATAATAATAATAATAATAATTACTCTTATTTATTTATTTATTCATATCTAACTAACTAACTAACTAACTAACTATAAATATAACTTAATAATATGACTGGTCCTATTATAAATAGCAGCATAATTTACCAATATAACAATATTATACTAGTAAATAGTATTGTTTCTTATGAAGTGTTCTTACACATTATTTATATATATATATATATATATACTAGATGTCAAACATAGATAATATAATTTAATGTGCTAACACTTCACTTAAAGCCTTTATATATAAAAGTAAAAGTATGAAAGTACTTTTAATGCATTAATTATGCCTTGTAATGCACCTTATAATGCATTGTACAATCTCATAAATAACTGCAACCACAGTTAATATACTTATCAATTCATTATTACACTATGCATTTTAAATTTGGTTATAACTATTTCCGACAAGATATAATGTATTGTATAATGTATATGCACATTATGAATAATTATAATCCAATGTACCCTTTAATAGTCCTTTATAATGCATTATACATAAAGGCTTTAAGTACAGTGTTACCTTTAATGTCTCTGGAAATATACGGTATGATGTGCAAATACACCACATGTTGGAAATACTGGAAATGCTGAAAATATATCAAACGTTTATAAGTATTTCATGCTGAAAATATACAAACAAAATCACATAAAATACACATTAAGTTATATGAATATATTCAAATTTAAAATGCATTGTTAATTCCGTTCTGAATGACTTCATGCTTTGAAGCAGAGCCCTAATTAGCAGGTATAAAATACTTTCCCACCATGTTCATATCGAGGACTAAGGTCGAAGCGAGACATGGATCAGTCACAGAGGGGATTCCTCTCAGTCAAAGCCAGCAGGTAAAGGTTCCATTCATTAAACTCAAGCAAAACTGTTTAATCACAGCTGGTTATGAGCCATAACCACAAATTACAAAAACACTGACAATCCCAATCAAAATCAAAGCTATGCATTAAATTCTGGGTGATATTTCCATCAAATGTCTATGGCTTGATATATTAATCTCCAGCTGTATGTGTGTGTGTGTGTGTGTGTGTGTGTGTGTGTGTGTGTGTGTGTGTGTGTGTGTGTGTTAAATGAAAGCAGTCCAGATGGCAGCCTTCTCAGAGTGTGAGACAGTCGATGGGGGTGCAGAGACAGACAGAAAGTGAGAGAAATTTATAATGCAGGAAAATATCACTAAACTCTGAAATAAACAACCTGTATGTGTGTGTCTGCTGCTCATTTGACCTCAATAACAGTCTTATTCCACTAAACATGCTTAAGAAGCTATTCATTATGCATAAATGATATTATTATTCATACTCGGTGATCACAGCCTAATCAATTATGCTTATGACTTGGTGAGGATGATGAATTAGTTAATTAATTTCCCTATTCAACATTATCTCTTGAAAACAGTAAATTAATAGATACGTAATTATTGCACATTTAATATACAACAACTAATTAAGCATCTCATTTTGTACAAACACACTCCCAGACATTCTTTTGGAGTCACCTTCAGAAACACTACAGAATGAAATGATAAAAACGCAAATGAGCATTTCCATGACGACTCAATGTCACTGTGATGCTAATTAGAGAATGTGACAGAAATGGCAACGCCTCACCTGGAGTTGCTATGCAATGTCTCTCTAGTAATCGTGGTGATGGTATCGTGATAAATGAGGAAGTCATGGGTAGAAACATACATTTTGTATACATTCACAAACTGGCATCCATACAGTCGCACACCACGAGGTGTTTTGGAACTCAGTCATAATCCTTCCATGTGATAAATTATTCATACCATTATCGCTGCAACCTCATTGGTGCCTGTTGCTATGGATACCTTGACCTTAACCATGACAATAACAATCGGTGTTGCCCAGCCCCTGCTCAAGAGCACACAGAATCTTCTGTTTCAAACATTCTTTAATGCCCATCTTCCCCTTGGATCCTCTTTCAATGATGCATTCGGTTTGTTCACAGCTTTATGCTCCAAAAGACCCAGCTGGAGTGTTTCAGAGTGTCTAAGACTGGGAAATCTACAAGAGGTTAAAGGTTAAGATGATATAATCCATCATCTGTCATGGCAAAATGCTGAAATCAAATTTTTGCGCCTAAACATAACAAGACTTCTCCCCAAGCAATGCTCAAAATAAAAACCGGAAATCCCTAGCATTATGTTGCCATACAGTTTATGGACTTTTAAAGGATTAGGTCACCCAAAAATGAAAATCTTGACATCATTTACTCACCCGTGTTGTTCCAAATTGAGAGGAACACAAAATGAGAAGTTTAGCAGAATCTCTGAGCTGCTCTTTTCCTTAAAATGAAAGCGGATGGAAACCAGATATTGTCAAGCTCCAAAAAAGCACTATAAAAGTAGTTTGTATGACTTGTGGACTGCTATATAGACCAACTGAGAGTTGATGTCACAGTTATGTCCCTTGCAGCTGTGCGCATATTGTGGTGGCAGAAAAACGCTAGTAACAAATGGAGGGAAACGGGTAAAATCCATGGACTATGAGAAAAAAAATGTATTGTTGTGCCTTTAGATGTCAGAATCGGAATGCATTCATTTTTATAGAATACTTCCGTCAAAGACACAAAATACGAACCAATAAGATGCGGAATACTTGGGTGCAAATCCCATGAAAAATCCTGACTCGCAATGAAAGAGCTGAAAGATGAGAGATCAAAAAACAAGCTAAAACGGCATGCTTGCGATTGCGTTTTTACGTCACATTTGCTTTTGTTCATACTATTGGGCAGGTTTAGGTGTAGTGCAGATGGTACGTTATTTTAAAACGTCATTAGACTTATAGCGCCACTCAACGGACATTTCAAGTCAAGTGACATGTACAAAACCAACGTCACATAAAATGTTCCATATCTACATTCACCTATTCCAGGGGAAAAAAACGAACACTCGTGAATATGTCACGAAACGTACTTGGCGGTACGTATTTCATGTCTTGTGAAAAAGTTCCCACAGGTACGTTTTCATCATGAGATCAGGTTGACATTTACCAATTTAACCTCACAATTCTGACTTTTTTTCTCACAAATGCAGGTTTATATCTCCTATTTCGGACTTTATAACTCGATTTAACTCAACAGTTGCGAGTTTGTCAATTCTAAGGAAAAAAGCCAGAAGTGTGGGATATAAACTTTCTGAGCTGAGGGGAAAAGAGAGAATGACAAGTTGATTTTTCTTATCAGAATTGTGAGATATAATCTCGGAATTATGAAAAAAAAGTAATAATTTTGAAATATAAACTCAAAATGACCTTTTCTAAATGCTTTTATTCTATGGCTTCCATAGACTGCTACTTTAAAATGGTCATTTTCTGCCACCAGATAGGCTCTGCCCACAAAAAAATATCATCACTGTTTGTAAATGCCAAAACTGGTTTATATTCCAAGTCCTCATTCATAGGATAGCTGAGTGTGTGGAACAGACTGAAATTTCACAAGTTTTTTCACAAAATCCTGCCTTGAAATCTTACTCGACATCCATGGTCACCATTCGCTTTCATTGTTTGAAAAAGAGTGACTTGGACATACGGGTACAGTTTTATGTTCTACAGAAGAAAGAAAGTCAAACGCATGAGGGTGAGTAAATGATGACATTCATACAGCCTTGCATGATGCCCATCCCTGGACGAGTTGCTCCTGGGCACATGACCAAATGCTCATATGCTTATTCCAATCTGGATTGCACAGAAGTTAGCTACCAAATTTCCTACAAAGTAACTAGAGTTCAAGTTTTCATTTAGGCCTTGCAGCAACTCTGAGCTATCATGAACCAGTTAAGTTCATTAGCTATGCAGTGGAATGGTAAATCAGAAAGTCACAGCTGGGAAACATTAAAAGGGATCCAATAATTCCTAACAAACCTACAGTCTCTCCAGCAGCACTTAGACCCTTGAAGCTGGTTATAGATTAACTGAACTTGTTTCATAATTGATAATTGAGTAATTGAACTGAACTGAACTGAACCAACACTAAATTGACTGGAGCTGAATAATGACACTATTGTCTTTTTAGAATGCTTTATAGTAGACTTTGGATTTGCCTAATATTTGATTCATTTTGTAATCTCTGATTTTGTTATTTTCCTGTGAAGCAGGAAGCTTTGAAACATCTGTATTGTATCAAGTGCTATATAAATAAAGGCAACTTCACTTGATGATTTTAAGTTAAGTTAAGACTATTTTAGTCTTAAATATGATGCACAATTCACCTTTGAAAACAAAGAACAGCACTCTCATTCTCTAATTTTTGTTAATGTAATTCTTAATTAGTAAATAATTAAAAAATAAATTAAATTAAATAGCAATGATAATCTAATGCAAAAATGGTATTACAAATATTTTTTCATGCAAATTATAATATCTTTCTTCTTTTTTACCCCTTCCCATTTACCAGCTCCTCTATCTTTGACAGAAAGCACCTGTAGCATGGAGATTTCATGCAACAAATAGTGGACAGAATTTAGATGCCCTCATTGTCCTCTATTAATGGTGAAGAAGCAGTATTACTTTTTAAAAAAAAAATTAAATTAGGCAAATTTAGGCTGTGGGCCAGATTAACCATATGGGTAATTGGGCACACGCCCAAAAGACACCATGCATGGCCACACATCCACAGGACAGTCATTATTTTTGCATTTACAATTGCTGCTGCTAGTTACACAAAAATGACACATTTCACACTCAAAATGCACTGATTTTGTGTAGCATGTTCTTGACTTTCCAGGCCTACTCTAGTGCTGCATGACAGAACTGAAGTTAATTACCAAGACTCCCGCCCCTTGTTCACATTTAGGTGCTACTGTGCTTAGTGTAGTCTGCTGGTCTCTAGGACTCAAGAAAAGAGGATAATCGTTGAACTAAAGCAGTTTTAAAGTCCCTGCATTGCACTTCATTCTGTTGGTAATTACGTAATCAATTCATCGACAGCCCACGACACAGATGCCCAGACAAGCATGTGACTGACATCAGCTCCGCAATCGAAGATGATTCCTAAAGCAGATACGCAGCCCTACAGGCGCTAACTAGATCCAAATGACAGTAACGTATCAGTATATTGATACTTCACTGTAATTCACCTGGTGTGGCTTACAATAGGAACATTATGGATAAATGCTCATCAGTGTCACATTCTGTAAGTGGATGCTTGTAATACAGACAGGATTTACTTAGGACAAGGTAATTGCAACTTTTTACCCCACAATTCTAACAAAAAAACTCAAGAATTTGACTTTTTTTCTCACAAATCCAAGTATACAGCATTGTTTGTTTATTTATTTGTTTCCCACATGGAATAAAAAAATTAAAAATGTAATTGCAACTTTTTATCTCACAATTCAGACTTTTTTCTTGCAATTTGTGCTTATGTCACAATTCTGACTTTTCAGATCTGCAAGAAAAAAGTCAAAATTTTGAGATATAAAATCAGAATTGCGGGAATAAAGTCAAAATTGTGAGATTTAAACTTGGAATTGCGAGAATAAAATCTGAATTGTGAGATATAAACTCAAAATTGCAAGAACAAAAGTCTAAATTGTGAGATACAAACTTAGATTAGCAATAAAAGTCTGAATTGTGAGATATAAACTCAAAATTGCAAGATTAAATTTTAAATAGCAAGATATAAACTCAGAACTGCAAGAAAAAAGTCTCAATTGAGATATAAACTCAGAATTGTGAGAAAAAAAGTCTGAATTGTGAGATATAAGATGACAGAATTTTCATATTTAGGTGGACTATTCCTTTACATTGTGAAAAGGCTGTGATAAACCTTTCACACTAATGTACCTAATATACCAGGTTTTTAAAGGATTTAACTAATATAAATGGTTTCTTGAAAGAGATATATTGCTTGTTGGGGGAGTATAAAGGTCTATTCATATAGAAAACACGCTAATTCTCCCTTTTTCTCTTAACTCTTTCCCCGCCAGCGTTTTTTAAAAAAGTTGCCAGCCACCGCCAGCATTTTTGATGATTTTCACCTAAATTTGACGGCCCTCAAAATATTTTCTGCTATGAATATATGAACATATTATATATCAAAATAAAGAACCAAGCCTCTGATTTTAATTTAAAAAAACTATTTTATTCTATCTTCATGTGTTCATGTTTTATCACCCCTTGAATGCACATAGGTTTAATCAGAAATACAACATTTTGGACAAAAAACTGAGAAAAATGCATTTTAAAAAAGTAGTGCATTTTCAAGCAAAATACATTCAAATGTCAAATTCTTTCACCTGTAAATTATTATATGAATAACTGAAATTGCATTCAATAAACAGAACAGACAGACACACACACACACACACACGTTTATACACACAAACACACACATATAGGCTACATCCATACATCCATACATATACATACTGTACATACACACACACACACACATACACATATATATATATATATAGAGAGAGAGAGAGAGAGAGAGAGAGAGATCACATCACACACACACACACACACACACACATTCAGATTGACGGGTTATCGGTCCATACACAACTAGAGATGTTTCTGTGTCTGTACAGGCATCTCTCTCACTGACTACTTCATCAGATTCAAAATGGTCAAAACATGATCTACATATATATATGATCTACATGTTCTCTGATCCTTCCATTAATGTCGATCGTCTTGTATTCGGACCCGTACGACTCGGAAGTCCCGTAACTCATTCAGGACATGCGCTAGTGCTTTCCTTACCGCAATATACCTAGAACACGGATTGCCGTAAAAACTCGTCAATGGCGGGGAAGCGTTGTCTCTTAATTGACGAGATATCTCGTCAATGGCGGGGAAAGAGTTAATCTCTAAGAATAAAAAATATAATTATCGACCTCGGAATGTTCAACATTCCGGTCAGATGCAACATTAATCTGTCAAGCTCTATGATATTGATGCTGGAGCTCGGGATGGGGTGAACACAGAACATGACTTACTGAGCTTCAAATCCCCCGCAGGGATGGGCTGAGACTTATCCAGCCTTATCACTGGTTATGAAGATACTGAAGGATACAACATAAGTTCAGTACAAAAGAGATGACGAGCTGCAAACCTTTCATGCAACTGACACTGAGATTAATATTGCCAATTCAGGAAATAGTTTAAGGTTACTCAAGTGTACTCCCCCAAGAGGAAATGGAAAGGGAGTATAATTTATAGCAGTGGATAAGGTTCACTCTGGAGATGTGATATTTTTCATGGGTGAATCTCACAAAACCTGTCAAGAACATGTCCTGCTCATATTTCACAACAAAATAAAAAAAAGAACTGATATTTTGACTAAAGAAAACAAAACCAATAAAACTTTTTACATTATGCCACCATTTTCTTGACAATAGATCCTTAATAGTCATTACTATAATGCAAAATAAATAAATAAAAATTTGCTCACATTAATGAAAAGCTACAAAAATGACATTGTTTTGGTTTTATTTATACATGAATTTATGAGACCCTGGACCACAGAACCAGTCATAATGGTCATAAATAAGCTTTCCATTGATGTATGGTTTGTTAGGATAGGACAAAATTTGGCCGAGATACAACTGTTTGAAAATCTGGAATCTGAGGGTGCAAAAAAAATCTAAGTATTGAGAAAATCACCTTTAAAGTTGTCCAAATGAAGTTCTTAGCGATGCATATTACCAATTAAAAATTATGTTTTGATATATTTACGGTAGGAAATTTGCAAAATATCTTCATGGAACATGATATTTAATTAATTTCCTAATGATTTTTAGCATAAAAGAAAAATCAATAATTTTGACACATACAATGTATTTTTGGCTATTGCTACAAATATACCCGTACAATTTAAGACTTAAGGTTTTGTGGTCCAGGGTCACAAATACTAATTTAATTTCAATAGAGAAAAGGGTCTTACAAACATTTTCTTTATGCAAAATATAATGTCATTTATCCCTCATTTTATACTGAAATGTGATGTGAGATATTCCCTTGAAAACAAAGTACAGCACTAATGTAATGCTAAAAAATGTTATTTCAGTTGTTTTCAAATTAAAAATTAAATTTAAATTAAATTAATTTTAAATTAAATTAAATTAAATTAAATGAGACATGGTTTTACAAATACTTTCTTTATACAAAGTATATCCCTCATTTTATACTGAAATTTGACGTGAGAGTCACCTTTAAAAACAAAGAATGGCACTTTATATTAAATTAAATTAAATTAAATTAAATTCTAATGAAAAATGGCCTTACAAATGTTTGCTTTATGCAAAATATAATCTATTTTCTTCCTCATTTTAGACTGAAATTTTTGAGTAAATTATTTGAGGAACCAAATATATAATTCAGAAAGCACACATATAATAATGACATTCCACCATGCCTGTTTTTTTTTAAAGGAAGTAATTTAATCTCTCAGCTCTGAAGCATAATCTGGGACAAGCACAGTAATCTGAACAACACACACACACACACACACACACGCACACACATTGTCTCCCTCTCCCCATTCTCATGATTTAACCCACAGCTATAATTATAGATATTTAATGATTATCATTTTAAAATGACCCGAAAGCATGAGTGCTATAAGTGGGCAGAACTGCAAAAAACGTGCTGAACATACTGCCACTCTTACCACTACACTCCTTTTGAATTCTGTGAGTTATATTTGGTTCGTTGTGTGACAGTAAATGTACCACGGTCTTTTCAATACCACCAAAAAGGACTAGTGTGCACTGCATATTTACACACACACTCACACAATACACACACACAAACCCTCAGCATCATCTAACTGTGTGCAGTTTAAAACAGCCATGGGCTGAAGCTTGAGCAAGATGACTGTGAAAAGAAAATTAGAGAGAGAGAGAAACATGGAGAGAACAACAATTTCCTTCCACTAGTTTGGCCTCACGTGCCATACATGTGACTGACAGTTTCACACTAGACTCTAAAAATATTTATGAGGGAACCCATAGAAAAGAAAAATCACAAAGGAGTTTCTTTAATATTTCCAACGTTTCTCCTAGACAGCACTGAGATTAAATGGAGACTTGAGTGAAGTCTTGAGTTTCTCCTGAGAAGAGAGGGAAAAAAACCCAGCCTTATACTATGTCTCATCATAAAAGGAAAAAGTTGCAAAAAAGCTCGCACACTATGAAAATGAAAAAAGACAACAAAAATGCAAATGCCAGATTTACTGCTTTACTGAGGAACAGCAAACATTTCAGCCACAACATGGTCTTCTTCAGTGCCTAATTGTTTCATCTTAGAAAAAGTTATATCTCGTCCATGTAAATCTACATTTTTGTTATAACTACTCATGTGGTTTCTATTTCTGTAGTGTTGTGCTGAATGGCTCCGCCCACCGTAAAATCTCATTGGTCCAATATTCCTTTCCACTCTATATAGAGTATGACAATCAGTTTCCGGGTGTAAAAATCCTACTTAAAAGAGAACAGTATTTTAACTTATTTTTTAAAATGATCGTGATTAACAGTGGAATTCTTTGTGAAAAAACTCAACCCAGGCTCATGAAAATACGTGCCTCTATAAACATTTCTGCAACACCATAATTACGCACCTTACTGCACATTTCGCTGCGGTTTCAAAGTGAAATGTCCAGAGAGTGGTGCTAAAACACATGTTCAATACGTGACCGTGGCATGTTTGTATTATGCTGGTACAGCCACGTATAGCTGCGTTTTTATTACGCTGCTTGAGGTACGTATTGCGGCTGTTCAGAATTCAAATGTCCTGAGAATGTCGATAAAGGTTAATGCTCTATCATGTTGGAAATATCCCCTACACCAAACCCAACCTTAAACCTACCCGATAGTG
This sequence comes from Tor tambroides, assembly GCA_021397915.2. Taxonomy (NCBI): domain Eukaryota; kingdom Metazoa; phylum Chordata; class Actinopteri; order Cypriniformes; family Cyprinidae; genus Tor; species Tor tambroides. The sequence continues at coordinate 56,402 of JAFVLL020012517.1, read as the reverse complement.
TTAACAAATGCAAAAGTGATATAAAAACACATCTGTTGATGCAGCTGTGCTATTTTAACTTCCTTATGCAGATTTGAGCTCTTTTGTCAAACTGTAGTTTCACAGGATTCATACCGGAGCTCTTCATCACTCAAAGTGCAACACCGTATTGTGTGAGCTAACGAAGCAAACCTACTAAATTAGAAAACTCATGCATATGAAGCTGTATATGTGACGACAACGTTCGAAAGTATCAGTTTTCAAATCGCGCAAGACATTAGTTTTGAAGACGTAACATAATATTCTGCAAGTAATTGTGTGAAAAATAGCCTTTATTAATGAAAACTCTGTACCTGTAAATCATACTTTGTGTGAAAAAGAATAAAAGTTGTTTTACTGCCTCTAGTGTTCATTTCAACTGGAAACTGCAGTGATTCATACATACAGGTACGTAATTACAGTGTTGCAGAAATGTATATAGATATGATCCTATGATCCTGCAAGAATCGTGGTGAACAAATTGCACCAAAATGAAACTTTGTGAATCCCTGTGCTCTCAAAATAATTATACATTTGTGTATATGTACATATTTTGCAATGTGCGTAAAATATATGGTTTCTATACATCTCTAAATCAACAGTTTTATATTTTGCCGCTGTTATTAATTTATTACCTCATAGTTCTTTCCATCATAAAAGATGTTAAGTATATCTAGTCATATTGTCCAATTTTCAAAAAAATTTTTGCGTCAAATTAAAGTTTGTAATGTTCTGATTCACCTCATTGTGGGTTGGTTTGGTTCACAGCTTATAACTCTTTAACAAAGTCTTTTAAAATATCTCTTTGGGAAAAATGAGCTGAAAACAGACTTCCAGAAACAAAGCTGCTGGGAAAGAGGGCAGGCACTGTTGCACTCCATTAAACGTTAAATATATGCTTATTGGCTGTGACTGTCACATACTACTTGTATTACACAGTGCTGCTGTATGTGCACCGCAATAAAGGCACAAGACATTTAATATAACTAACATTCAATTTAACAACAAGAAAAGACAGCCTCAGATCTGGAGTTTTAGCAGGAACAGTGTTGTCATGTTCCTCTGGTCATTTCTCATCACCTCAGGGATTAGCCTGTCCCTCCATCAAATACACACACCGACACAAAGCCTTAAGAGGATAAAAAACGGATGTGCAATATGTCGATGCCCAGACACATGGCTCTAGTCTCAGCCAATACAGATGCTCAGCATTGCCATGGAAACTCAACTGACTAGTTTTGTGAAAAATCTAATTTAAGCATGTACACTGTCCCCATATACACAAGACCAGTTGTTCATCTTGGGTGTGAGAACAACATGAAAAGCATAAGTTGAAAACAATCAGCAGATTATTTCCTTAAGCCTTACACCTCAAATACTATTTCACAAGAAATATAATATTTTAAGTATAAACTTATTGAAATATGAAATGAAATGAATGAAATACACTACCGGTCAGAAACTTGAAATAATTAAAATTGTATTAATTTGAAAGAAGTCTCTTATGCTCACCAAGGCTGAATTTATTTGACCAATACTACGGTAAAACTGCAATATTGTGAAATATTGTTTATATTCCTATTGTGTGGGGATTATTTGAACATGCTCTCTATGTTTTTGTTTAGACTCTCCCTATTGTCTGAATAATCATAATCATATTTATAATATCCTTATTAAAGTCACTGTTTTTTTTTTGAGACAATCTAAGCTGAGGACAAAATGATAATTGTGTTGAAATTATGTTTGTGGGAGATTATGAAGTACTTTCATGCTGTTTTTGTTGGCGTTTCTTCAGAACAAAAAACATCTAACAAAAACTGAGTCCTATGAAGTCAGCATCAAATGGAAAAGTTTCATCCAAACCAGAAAATTCTGTTATCATGTTGTTCCAAACCTGTGTGACTTTGTTTCTTCCATTAAAGACAAAAAGAGAACCAGAACGTTGATGCAGCTCTTATGACCAGGTTACAGCTATAAAAAGGGACACTAAGTTTCAGCACACTACTTAATATTTTTACTTTGCCCCAATAAACGTATTATAACTCTACGTTTAAACTGAATATTTATGGAAGACTCCAATCAAGAGTTATGGTTGGAATAAAACAGCGGACTGGTTGATTTATATCAGTAAGCGCATGTTTTACATTACAGACTTCAATCCTTCAGACATATATGATGATGCTGACATTTTCACTTGTTAACAAGAGCAAGAACACTGTGAATAAATTACTTATTAGCGGCTGTTCAACACAAACCCAATCTAAAAAGTGCACACTGAATTATATTTACAACTTTTATGTTCAACATATTGTATTTCAATGGAAATGGAAAATATTATTATGGCTCATGGACTGGAAATTTGTCCAGAAGTGATGGTTTGAAGTTAAAAATGTCTTAATGATGGATTTGTTTCTTAAAAACGTGCAGCTTTGCGCTTTAAAAGATGCTAATTAATGGACTGGAGTCTTGTGGATTACTTGTGGATTATTGTGATGTTTTTATCAGCTGTTTGAACTCTTATTCTGACGGCACTCATTCATTGCAGAGGATCCACTGGCATGGAAAAACTGTCCTGAGGGTGGGTAAATTAGCAGCTAATTTTCATTTTTATGTGAACTATTCCTTTAAATGTCCACTTAAATACATGTTTGGAACAACATGAGGATGAGTAAATGATGAGAGAATGTTTATTTTGTGTGAACTGTTCCTTTAAGAAAAAAACAGATGCATATTTTCAGATATTGTTCTTTTCCAAAGCCCAGAATAAACCTGCAACAGCTTTGTAAAACGACGCAAGCGGAACCAGCACAAGTCATCTTGCTGAAGGCCTGCCTTCTTCGGTTTTCATCTCCAAGACAAGACCTGTCAAGCTCAGCTCAATGCAGCAAAAACCTGCGATGTCCACACTCCAGCTGACCTACCATGACCCCTGGAATATCTTACTACACATTAACATCAACAGATTCAGGTGCGAGACAATACACATAGTAGTCAGACACTGTTTCTGCTGCCTGTTGTGCAAGGAACTGCAGGCGTTGTTTTCCTATACTTTCCTTTTCCCCCACCATGTGGAAGGAAAAGGTTTTCATTTACGCTTGTGAGTAAATAAACAAAATATATATTTAAAAAAAAAGTGTTACTTATTTGTGTTATGACAGAGTTACCATATTTGTATACCTAGTAGCATTTGAAATAACTTTGAGGTTTAACTGAATGAATGAATAAATGAATGAATGAATAACTACAGAGTTACCATTTTTGTATAACCAGTAGCATTTGAAATAATTTTGAGATATAACAGATTAAATTAATTAATATAGTTACAATTTTTGTATACCCAGTAGTATTTAAAATAACCAAGACTTAACATATTTAATGAATGAATGAATAAATAAATAAGTGAATAAAAATACCTACATATGTTATCATTTTTGTATACATAGAAGTATCTGAAATAAACTTGATATATACCCAGTAGTATCTGAAGTAACTTTGATATTTAACAGAATCAATCAATCAATCAATCAATCAATCAATCAGTCATGATCTTGTCCAACCAATCATACAATTTACTTAGAAAATAATTCATTCAATACCATTCATAGTTTTACCATTCATAACATTCAGACAATGTGTATATATATATATATATATATATATATATATATATATGTACGTATGTATGTATGTATGTATGTTAGAAAAGAAACACTGATACACAAAGCACAAGGACTGACAGCGGTTAAGCACCCTTCTCAAGGACACAGGGGTTCTGGTCAAAGGAAACGGCCTGTGCAGGAATCTGTGTCACCCTGTTGAGAGCAGGTTTGTCCTGCAGCATCGCACACACTTGGCCTTGTACATTCAGATGAATCTTCAGCGTTCACATTTTCAGCTCCACATTTGGCCTCAAGTCCAATGAAAGTCCAATGTCTGGGAAAATTACGGCCCAACCAATCAGTGTCAGCTGCAGCTGGGGATGGATCAGCTCGAGTTTACAATGCGAAGCTCTGACAACGACAACAACAAAACCACCACTGAGGAAGCCATCGTAAAACCCATTTTAGCACTGGGTTTTACAGATCCGACAGTTTTAGCTTTAGTTTTAGTTAGCAATAACAACACTGATCTTAAAGTCTTTTTTAAACTTCAAAACACAAATGTAATCATTTTAATTCTGTTAATATGGAATAAATAATTTCAAAATTATTAATTCTGACAGTTACACATCTGTAGTGGTCACAATGTGTCAGAGGGTTAAATGCAAATAATGTAAATAGACCAGTCTCCATTGAGTATAACTGTACTGTATTTTCGATATATATTCCCTAGATACAAGATACACTTACAAAAAGTCCTGTCTATAAAGTTCTGCATGATGCATGTATTCTCCTTTAGGGTGAGCTAAATGGTATTTCCTTCTCTGTCTTTCCCTCCCTCTTCCTTTTTCTGTGAGTGCATTGATGTTCATGGCTGGTTGAGCTGATGTGTTCTGGCATTTTCTTTTTGCTGGTTTGGGAATGTCCTGCTCACACCATACAGGATGGTTAGAAAACACACACACACACACACAGTGCAGAGATGAGGCCCTGTGAGGAGGCACAGTTGCAGAAAAACAGATACACATGAATGAGGTACATTCATGTTAAGAAATATAACTATAGTCCAAAAACATCACTCAAGTTGAGTATCAGTAAATCTTTAACACAATGCCTGCTCCTGTTTCACATAATCACACAGTAGGTGTCAATTTGTCCCACAACAATAGGGATTTATCTGATAAAGAGGAAACATTTCCAGTTGTCAAGCTTAGGTTTCATTTTGTTTATGCATGGTGAGTCAGTGCTGGAATTTGTTATTTGTAATATTTTGCTGAGTGCTCAATGAGGTTGTTATCAGTAGCAGAAAGCATCGGCGGTTTTTTTCTGCATCTCGCTATCTATTGCACTAAAATCACAACACAAAATTCAAACAAACGTGCCGCCACTCCTCACATACATCCACTGATGTACAAATGCAATTTTGATTCACTAAAACAGAAAGATTACAAAACAAAATGCCTCATATACAAAGTGATAACACTTAACCAAAGGATGTAAACTTATTCCAACTCAGGAACCTCTTTCTAATAACTAGTTTAATAATAAGTGAATAAGTTCAACACTAAATATACTAAATCAAAAAGATGATACAATAAAAAATGTAGCTCTTCAAATAAAAGACTGCATAACTGAACCAAACAGTGACATTTATTTATTTATTTTATTTTTTTTTTTCACATTATAGTCCACTAACGCAATGCAGTACATTTATGGACCCTCACATGTTTTTTGGACCCCCAGTTGAAAACCATGGCATTAGACAGACGAATTCTTGATATTCAACCCACTATCCAACAACATCCTGGGAGCAACATCTCAACTGTCCCCATCATTTCTTAAAGTGACACTCATGCATATAACCAGTCAGAAAATTCACATATCCAGGAAACTAATACTCTACTAGCCTCAAGCAAGTTTTCTGCAGTCGTATTTTATGATGCAACAATCCATCCTTCATTTTATGGCTATATTACAATACTGTATAGATGAAACCACATACAGACAATCACATATTCTAGATATAAAAATGAGTATTTGAAACTATTACAAATGCTGTTAGCTGGTAAATTATCAAACATGTGGTACATTTGGATTTTCTTTTTATCTCTTAAGACCTTTGGGAAACATGAGAAAATGAAATCAGTGACAGAAATATGCTAAAAATAGGTCAAATGTGCCACCTTGTATGAATCTGTTCCACTCGTGGATTATTGAGAATCACTTACGCTGTGACCAAACATTTCTGAAATGCTTTGATTTTTCCCTACTTTCCATCTGTTCTACTGCTTGAATGAATCTGTGGGTGGCTTGTCATTCATAAAAGACTTGGAATAATATGAGAAGTAATGCATTGTTTCATATTCTCCAAATCAAATACGATTTATATTGTCCAGGCCATTTTATTACACACATTAAGTGCAACTACGTTTTTTTTACTTTATGAGGTGACAGTATTCATATCTGATCTGGCCCTTTAAAATTACATTCATTTTGGTATGTGTTTTGTCAGGTAAATTCAAACCTATTTTAGGATGCTCAAACTGAACTGCCCTATTCTCTGTGCTAATCACAGTAGCAGGTGCTTTAGGTGCCCTGGTGTCAACAATCAGTGGTTAACTGCCCATGTAAGAGCAACATTTAACTGCTCTAGAATAAGAGAAAGGAGTTTCTTGAAATAGCCATGTCAAATCAACATGCTTAATATGTAAGAACTCTTACAGGCACTAATTTAATCTTTTGGGAGGTCTATGGACATCTGTTCTACTAAATCAATATGTTCAGATACTGGTGAGGAGCAGGTTTTAAAAGAGAACTAGGACATAAAAAGGTATGTGGAAGCACGAAAATATTATATCAGCATAGAAATTATTAGTTAAACATACTTTATACTGGCTTGATTATAAGCACATTTATTCACATTCATTCTTAAAAACACAAAATAACAATAAGCGTGCTTTGAATGAAATTGTTAGAGTACAAGATTTGTTCAGCATAAAAATAATTTCCCAGTGTGAACAAGGTTTGGACTGATTAGAAGAAGCACTAACCTCCATGATTGTGACTTATAAAAATAACAAATAAAACACCATAAATTAGCACACAACCACAAACATAAAACTAAACAGAACCGTGAGCACAACTACTGCTTTATTCATTACCAACAACTATTTACAATCCTTATAAAGGTGCATTCCATTTGTACTCGGATACCAGAAATTCCAACGCCAAAGTTGAATGCAAAGTGAATGCAACAACCGTGACTTTGGAAGACTATGTTCAGCATAAGTTAAATAGTAGTAATATACTGTTTATTAGCACTTCTGTGTGTCTGTGACTCACTAAACTCAGCAGTGCACACAGTACTATCCAACCTCTATGTCTGGACATGATATTTCATCATTATCTATGCAAAATTTGATGTGTTTTTATCAAGCCAATGGCCACTCCCTCAAACCCCATAACTTTTTTTCCTGATCGACTTGCAAGTTTGCAATTTATATACAGCAAGTTTGTTCAAAACACAGATATATATAAAAAATAATATACAGTATAGATATGACATACTATAAAGTAGATTTCATAAAACCAATCAAAACAGAACATTCTGTACCAAGTTTTCAGTTGTAGTTTCAGGGGAGGTGTAAGTGAGCTGCTATCAAACAAAGGTCAAGGAAGAGAAAGTTCAAGGATGTCATGTAATAAAGCTTCAGAGAACATACAATTTCAATTATGAGTCTCTTGAGAGATGATGATGTGATCTGAGACAGGAACATCAACAGCTCTGGTATATCCTAACTGACCTACTACAGCAGCACAGAACATATTGGACATTGATGTAAAGGTGTTAGCAAGGGTTTAGCAACAATCACAGAAAGTATGTATGCAGTCTGACATATTGACAAACCAGCTGATACCATGACTTCAGAGAAATAATCTGCAAGGGCCTTACATTTACTCCATGGTGTATTGTGTCCTGCAGTCTTTTCTATAATTTTGACAAATTACAAGTATACATAAAAAAGTGCTCTCTTTTTCTAAAAATGATGGTGCCTAAAAGTGAATGGTTTCTTTACCAACACAAGGGAAAGAAGGGCATCTTCAGTATAGCTATTATTGTAAAACTCTCTCTCACACACACACACACACACACACACACACACACACACAGACACATACATACACACACACACAGAATGGCCTGCTTTCATTTCAGGCTGCCCCTCCTACCATAGCAGGAGATGCATCTCTCACCACCTGGGATGTTACCCGGCACTGGAAGTGGTAATTGCATTTCAATTATAGACATGTGTGCGCGTATGTTTGGGTGTGTGTGCCTGATCTTGTGCAACAGTCGTTGTATGTGCAGGACACTATTTATTGTATAAATGAGAGGAAAATCTATTGCAGCTGAGCATAACTTTTGACCTACCAAAACAGTCACATACTATCTGCATCCTCATTCTGGGTTGAGACAGCAATGACAGCCTGTTTTGCTTGCCGTGCAAAATATTCACTCGTACTCTAAAGACCTGTTCATACCAAGAATGATAACTATAACAATAACTATATTAGTGTCCACACCAACACACAATAATGTTCTCTTTATTATAAGCATGCACTGCAGTTATGCGCTGTGGAGGTGCTATTCTTTTAAATTTTAATGCTATATTGTTACATTCCTTGGTGTGTACAGGCCTTAAATGAATGGTCCACTCAAAAATGAAAATTTGCTGAAAATTTATTCAACCTCAGGCCATCCAAGATGTTGATGAGTTCTGCATCAGAACAGATTTGGAGAAATTTATCATTACATCACTTGCTCAGTAATGGATCCTCTGCAGTGAATGGGTGCTGTCAAAATGAGAGTCTAAACAGCGGATTAAAATCACAATATCACAATAATCCACAATTTATCCACATGACTCTGGTCCATCAATTAATGTCTTGTGAAGTGAGAAGCTGTGAACTTGTAAGAAACAAATCCATAAATAAGGCATTTTAACATTAAACTGTCACTTCTGGTGAGTCCATAAACTGTAATAATGCTTCATCCAGTGAAAAAATCCATCCCCTGTTGTTAACATCAAAACTGACCAATTTACATGTATAGAACTGTTTTGGCTTGTAAACAAGGCTTGATCCATGCATATATCTCTCCTGAATTAGACGAGATAGCTTTTACACTGAAGAGAGCAGTTTTATTAAGGATATTTTAGACAGAAGCAACAATTTAAAGTTGAAAAATGCCTTAATTTGTTTGATAATTTGTTACTTATGAACACACAGCTTTTCATTTCACAAGACATTAGCTGATGCACTGGAGTTACTTGTGGATTATTGCCATGTTTTTAATCAGCTGTTTGGACTCATTCTGAGGGCACCCATTCACTGCAGAGGACTGATTGGTGAGCAAATGATGCAATGATACATTTCTCCAAATCTGTTCTAATGAAGGAATAAACTCATCTATATATTGCACCGCCTGAGTAAATTTTCATTTTTGGGTGAACTATTCCTTTAAGAGAGGTGTTTACACAGAATGCTTTTCACTTGCATTCCATCTGAGCAGTTTTTAATTTTTAATCTCTCCAACCACAAACACATGGTCATGCCACACTCATAATTACAACCAACGCTAATGTGACCAGGCAACCTCTGTCAGTGTGAACGCCCCTTAACACGTCATAATGGACAGACGCCCAAGTGAGTGAGTGGCCTCTCTCTCTCTCTCTCTCTCTCTCTCATGTACTCACAAATTTATCACTCTGACATCTGGCGCCTTTCACTAATATAATCCCTCTTCCCTTCCCGAGCCTCATGCTTCTCAACAAGGACAACAAGATGGTCTCTATCTATCTATCTATCTATCTATCTATCTATCTATCTATCTATCATTAGACGGACACCTAGTTAAATCAAATAGGCACAACATCTAATACGAATAACAGGCAGCCTACTTTTACAAAGTCAAAACAATATGAAGGTATCTATAAACAGCACAAATGTATATATTATGAACCGGTAGATATAGCATCTAATGGACCATAGATGTAAAATGACAATATCCATCTGCACATGTTTGCTTCAATACTTCATCTCTTTAATCTTTAGCGATCTTGAGCCACCTGCCATATCCGAGCGCGCGCTTTTCTGGACATCAAAGCGGATTTGGCGCGGCCCGCCACTTTCATGCAGTTACATACAGCGAGCATCAAGTATCGACAACCCATCTACACTTAGCGACGCGACACAAGTGGAACGCTCGCGTTATAATGAACGAATGGCGATATCCGCGCTGATATTAACTAAAAAAGAACCGACTCACTCTGGAGTCATTCAGACGAAACTGGCCGTGATTCAGTAAAAAGGAAAGGTGCTGATAAGAGTCGTTCGTTTAGAAATCGAACTGGAAGCGCTTCTATGGTGCTCAGTCGAAAAATGCACTACAGGGAACCGTTCATGAACGTCATTTAGTTGCAATGTTTTAAAAATGGAAGCCGTTCTGAAAAAGAACCGGTTCTCGGTTCCCAGCGACACTAATATGCATAAGGCCTACTAAGTCATTTTTCTACAAGCTCTTACGAGGAAATTGATGGGAGAACGCACGAAACTATTTATGAAACATTTATTTCTTTCGTCAAAGCCAAGGGTTTCGCCATATAATATCAATATTCTAAAGCCATGTGTGCTTATGTGGTCATTGAAGCTCTGCGATAGCAAGGGGGTGTGTGGAGGGTGTGATGAGACATTTAAAGATCGGTGGGTGTGATACTCACTCGCTTTGCCCTGTTTGGGTCTCTGGAGGAGCCGCTGGACGGTAATCAGATCCTCCGTCTTCACCGCCTGCAAGAGTTCCTGTTCTTTTCCCATCCTGTTCAATCACACACTCAAGCACCCTCTCTCACACATGCAGTCATAGCTATACTTCTACATCCAGCGCATCTTCAGGGGACCAGGCGACCATAATGGTGCCGTTAACGCCAGCGCATCCTCGCCGTACATCGTAAAAAGGTCGAGTGCGCAGAGACGCGTAAGATGCGTTTACATGCCCAGTGGAGTGACCAGTGGCGTCCACGCAGTCGCTAACGACGAAAAACGGGCTTATTGCGTACTGAGGTGACAGAGTCCAATCGTTTTCAGGTTAAAGGGACGGCGCGGAAACCTTGTGCGTATTTACGCACGGTGACATGGTTGTATTGCTACAAAAATAGCAGATGCTCTGTAAATCAAAACGGAAGTCGTCTTTTTGACCCGAAGCTCATAGAGATACCGTATATATTACGTAAACATCCAGGCAGATGTGCGCGAGGCCGCTGGAGGTTGTAATCCGCTGTCGCTTTCTCATGTGCGCATGTATGTGTGTGTGTGTGTGTGTGTGTGTGTGTCTGTGAATCTGTGTACGTATGGCAAGCCGTTTTAACATTAAGTCTTTAAAATTAACTAGAAAAACTAGTATTGATTTTGTGTTACTTTACATATGTTTATACTAGTAAATAACACACTAGTGACTATAATCTTTTTCAGCTTTACCAGAATACACACTGTTTTCTAACAGGTAGTCTCTATTTAATTAGTACTAGTAAAACTAGAACATTTACTAGTAAAACTGGAAAACATTTTTTTAAAGAGTTAGTTCACCCAAACATGAAAAAGCTGTCATTAATTACCCACCCTCATATCATTCCAAACCCATAAGACCTTCGTTGATATTTTGATTTTTGATGAAATCCAAGAGCTTTCTGACCCTCCATAGACAGCAATGCAAGGCACGTTCAAGGCTCAGAAGGTTAGCAAGGACATTGTTTTTGTGCACAAAGAAAACAAAAATAACGTCTTTATTCATCAATTTCTTCTGCATCTTCGATGCACATTCACGACAGTACTATCACGCATACATGTGGTGCTGCTGACGCAGGAGCCGGTGTTACAAACAGAGGAAGACGCACACTGTACATAACAGTCTTTGTAAACATGTCTGAAAATTTGAGGATGACTTGCAATTTTTTTGCCCAGTCTTACTTATTTGAACCAGAATATACAGATGATGAACTAAGTGAGATGGAAGTTCTAAATCAGAACGCCGGCCCCTGCGTCAGCAGCACCACGTGTCGTGGTACTCTTGTGAACTCTCGTGATTAAATTAGGCTGTTCCAATTAATTGAACTGTGGCCCTGAAAACAATTACTCTTATCTATTTCAGTTAAAATCAATGCTAACTTATTTAATATACAAATTTAATAAACAAGTAAAACATTACCTGTCACATCATTGCTCATAGAGTCAATTTAGTGTATACTTTAATATAGCCACCCACAACCTAATTTCAGCACAATGGTAACCACAAAAAACCACAACATAACAGAAAGGTTTAATTACAATACATTAGAATGTATAACTTGCAACCATTTATTTAAGTTGTGATAATAGTTCCCCTAAATTTCTTCTATTAGTGACTAATAGAGACTAATTGGACACTAATCAGTACTGGATGACTTATTAGTAATTAATGTAAAAAGATTGAAATAAATGTTAAAGCAGCTTGCCATAGGGTGTGTGTGTGAGAGAGAGACTGCTTTGTTAAATTGATGGTGCTGCATCAATCAGGGGGTGTGACTAAATAGACCCTTTCCCATGAGCCTGACAGATTAAAAAGGAGGAAAGCAGTGTGTTGTGTTTGTGTGTGTGTGAGTGAGAATGTTTTTGAGGAGAAAGGTCACAGGACACATTTAACAGGGTAGATACTGACCGTGTACGCTGAGCCAAAGGCACATGGTCCTCTAAAGAAAGAGGGAATAACACACTGTTACATGAATATCTGGCATTCTTTTTATATTGAATTCTGCAACATGTTCATGCAGCATTTTTCTTTACTGTCCATCACATGGTCCAAAAACCTTCTATATGGCTTAAAAAAATGAAAACAGCACACAAGCCTTCATTTTCTGGAAAAGAGCTCAAAAAATCTGGAAAAGATCTTCTTGTGATTACCACACAAATGTAATGTCGTTTTTGGGAAATAATGTGTGAGCCGTTCTTTTAAATCTCACTGGTGGCCCTCAGACACTGATAGCCATACTGATTATCATCATATAATTTAACCGCTCCCATTCTCTCTATCTGTCATTTCAGCCATAATTTTGGTGACAATCTTACAATTAAAAGTCTGTGATACGATACATTACTCCCTAAGGGTGTCAGCAAAACCAGAGCAGATGTCTAATTTGGGCTCCATTCTAACCCACATCAGTCAGTGGGTAATTGGCCGTTCGTTACTTATTTTGCACTGTCAGTTTTAAGGACTGCAGTTGCTAAATTTATACTCAGTTATTTGTGAGGTAAAACTTGTTATCCAAATGAACTGCAGGGAGATTCCTCTCCTACCAGTTCCCTGCTCTCTCCATCCTGGATCTGCTATATTTGTGTTTATCACCCAGAACATTAATCACTAGTTCACCAACAGTTTACTCCTGGAGATCTACCTTCCTGCAGAGATTAGCTCCAGCGCTAATTAAACACAACTGAACCAACAATTTCAGCAGGTGTGTTGACTGGGCTGGAACTAAACTCTTTCGAAGGTAGATATCCAGAAAAAGGACTGAGATTCAGTAAGGGATCTCTTCTATTTTCAGCGTAATGTACCCTAATGCATCCAGATCCAGATTTTTTTTTTTTTTTTTGTTATTATTATTTTATTATTATTAGATACTATTTTTGTCATTTTAATATTCCTAATGGCGATTTTTATTAGATTATCATTACTGCAATATAATGATTATGCATTAATGCAGTACAACACTGTAAAACAAAGATTTTTGAAGTACGTTCGACTAAACATGGGATTTTCTTCTTTAAAATCCCATGTTTAATTAATTCAGTGTGTGACTTGCTGTTTCTTTATAATTAATTGTGAAATTGTGCAGTCTCTGTTGTAATTTAAATAATATATATTTTATGCATTATAGTAATGGGTGTTAGATTTGTTGCATTATATTAATGATAAATGGTCACAGTATGTCATAATGAAAATTAACAGTCTTCGAAATCACTGTCACAAACTTCACTGTTTGTGTTTTAATACCATAATAATCTATTTTAGCATGCAAACTACCTTTCAGAAGTTTGGGGTCAATTGCAGTTTTTTTGTTTGGTTTTTTTTGAAGAAGAAGAAATGAAAGAAATTCAGCAAGGGTGCTTTAAACTGACCAAAAGTGACAGTAAAGACTTTGTTACAAAATATTTCTACTGATGATAAATGCTGTTCTTTTCAACTGTCTGTTCATCAAAAAAAATCCTGACAAATTGTTTTCACGAAAATATTAATAATAAGAGATGCTTCTTGAGCACCAAATGTCATAATGGCTTCTGAAAATTCAGCTTTACCATCACTGTAATAAATTACATTTTAAACTGTATTAAAATAAAAAAAAACAGTTATTTTAAATAGCAATAATATTTCACAATATTACTCGTTTTACTGTATTTTTGACCAAATAAATGCAGCCCTGGTTAGCATAAGAGATTTCTTTCAAAAACATAAAAAAAAATCCCTAAAAAAGAAATATCAAAATAATAAATAACTTGCAGTGTGAGACAAAATATAATATATGCCATCATAATTTAAGACTGCCAAGTCCAAAATAACACAATATACTGGAAAGCAATACTCTAGAATCAACCAGAGACATTATTTGTTCATCAGAATGTATTTCTCAATATGAACTAAAAAGCTTACTGAATAAGCAGCAGAACATACCAATATGCATTAAAATTAAATTACTCCAAAGACTAATTAACTTCATCTTGGGTGAATAATGTTGTATTTCCAAGAAATAAGGTTGCAAACACTCCTGACACACTGTAAAATAAAGTGCAGCCAATGTGAACAGTGACCCCAGTTAATACTAAAGATTTCGCTAGTGAGTATACTTATGTCCACGTGTAAGATTGATGCTAATGGTTAGTGCATGTGCGTGTGTTAATGGGTAGCACCACTGGGTGTTTAAGTAAATGAATGACTTTGTTAAGTGTGTCTCGGGATGTTTTTTAGACTCTGTCAGTCACATTAGATTAGTTAGATCACACGTCTAAATGCTCTGATTATTCGATTAAGCATGTATGTATGCATGCGTGTGTGCAGTCATGGGTGTTTCTGTCTGTGTGCAGGTGCATGTGTACGTCTCTGAACCCACAGCAATCAGCAGGGTTTGTGTGTCTTTAGGGATGTGTTTCATCTGCCTTGTTTTCATGTAAGGTGCAAGTTTGCTTCATTAAACTGATGTGTTTAATGATCAATTCACACACAGAGCTGACTGACCGGAACGTCTTGTGTCTTTCTGTCCTCCTTGTCTTGTTGTCTTAGTCTGTGTGTGGTGTGTGTGAAGGCAGGACATGGAGTCTAACTCTACCACTAAGTTTTTCGCCCTTTCCCAGTCTTTCAGCGTATCTGATATCATTGTAATCGGAGCGTATTTTTTATTGAACGTCGCAGTTGGAATATGGGTGAGGTGCATTAGTGTATTTGCACAATTGTGTGTTTGTATTAATTGTAGATTATTATTATTTAAATAATAGTTTAATAATTTTCTGTTCTCACAGTGCTTATATATTTAAAAAAAATAAAAATCAAATCTCAATTTTCTGTAAGAACATGTGAATGGAAAGTGTGGAAATAGAAACTTTATTTAAAATTGAACACTATTCTAACATGATGTTAGAGTGAGAAATTCAACTCCATTTCAGTTTTGCATAAATTGTTCTTTGTGTGTGTGTGTGTGTGTGTGTGTGTACTTGTCCCCACGGGTAAACAAGCTCATAAATCACACAGAATGAAGTTTTTTGAAAATGTAAAAATGCAGATAATTTTCCTGTAAGGGGTAGGTTTAGGTGTAGGGTTGGTGTAGGACGATAGAAAATACGGTCTGTACAGCAGAACAATATTACACCTATGAGAGTCCCCACGAGGATAGCAAAACAAATGTGTGTGTGTGTGTGTGTGTGTGTGTGTGTGTGTGTGTGTGCGTTTCAGTCATCTTGCAGAGTGAGCCGAAACACACTAAGTGGATATTTTCTGGCTGGCAGAGACATGGCTTGGTGGCCAGTAAGTGATAATTACTGTAAACTCAACTAAAGCAATATTTAAACTTTTTTTTAAACCTCAGTTTACTATGATTAAAGCCTGATAATAAACTATTTTTTAAATAAACAGATTATTTGCAATTTTATCTGTTCTTTTTTTTTCTTTTTTTCTTTTTTAAAAAATTACTTAATAATAATAATAATAATAATAATAATAATAACAATAGTAATAACATTTCACCTTGGTTTACTATGGTTAAAGCCTAAAAACAGCCTGATAACGAGCAGGTAAAATTAGAAATAATCAGTTTCTTTTTTAATAATAATAATAATAATAATAATAAAGATAATTTGTCTTTTTTTTTTTTGCTAATTTTTATTTTAGAAAAATTAAAAGAAAATGTAATTAAAAATGTGAAAGTTTTTTATCTGCTTGTTTATTTTTATTAAAAACAAATTGCTACCTGAAAATTGTAATAATTTTAAAAAAAACTTTAATTTTAGGTAGTACAGTAATATAAACTACTACAAAGGTTGATCTCAAGGCAAATGTTTTATGAATAATGTTGGAAATTGTAACTTCTTTTTTAAAAAATTGGTAATAGAAAAAAAAACATGTACATGAACTAATTTTCAACATTCAGATTTTAAGTCAAAATTTATATATTGGGGTCCAAAAATCAAACCACAGAAAGTAAAATCTATAATTCAACCAAAATTAACTGAAAAATTTATAATGAAGCAAATACATTACGCATTATGAAATTTTGCACTAATCAAATGAAATCACTAAGCAAATCTGTGACATTTATTAAGTGAACTCTATTGTACAAAATAAATTTCCAACTTCCACTAAAGCAAAAGATGTCATCTCAACTATTGCTGGACAAAAATGATCATCAGGTTTTACGCAGAGCTGCCGTGATTAATGCAACAGACAGACCAAATAATATGACATTAATAGTAGTGTTACTTAATTTTTTATGCATATTGCTATGTTATGTAATTTAAAAAAAAAAAAGCTTTTAAAAGTTTTTAACTAGTGGTTTCCAGTCACACATATAGGGAAAAACATAGTATAGGTGCTGTAACAAGTAACCCTTTCTTACAGTTTCCATCAGCTTTAATCATTCTTCTTCTTTTGCAATTCCTTTAATTAGTCAGTTAAAAGTCCATGTAGTATCTCCATTAAAATGAGGTCAAATGTAGGCCTGTATATAATTATTATACATATTAGACATGTATAATAATTGTACAAGAATTTAAACAATGCTGATTAGAATAGTTAGCTTGCATGACACTGCCTGGTGTGTTATGTCAACTAGCCTGCAGAAATGAAGTCTGATGCTGTCTGTTGTTAATCTAGTTGTTTTATGTAAAGTCCAGTCTGAAAACTGCGCTAATATGTGGCATGAATGGATGCAGATTGGTGCATCTCTGTTTGCCAGCAGTGAGGGTTCAGGACTGTTCATTGGTCTGGCTGGGACAGGAGCAGCAGGAGGGATTGCTGTAGTTGGATTTGAATGGAATGTGAGTGGCACTATTATTTAATACCTCATTTCCAGTTTCCCTATTGCATTTATTCTGAACAAGTGCAAAATATTTATTAGTCAACAATAATTCGTTATTGGGCATTACTTCAAACACTAATAAAACTCATTGTACATGCACCTGCATTCGATCAGCACCAGGGGGAGAAAGAGGACCAGCTTCTGTCTTAAAACAGGAATTATGGGTGCTGAATAACCTAGTCTTCGTTTTTGTCTAGACTGTTGGTTCTTTCTGTCAGTCCTTTGTCTAGTCTGTCATTTCTCAAATCCTTACAACAAGATAAATGAACCTGAGGAACAAAAGCGCTATATAAATAAGACCTCAAATTGTTTTTCAAAATATGTGCCTTGAATAGATGTGCATTTTCACTTGTTCCATTGGCAGATTTTTTTTTTTTTTTACTTGTACTTGTCTAAATTTACTTTACTTATAGAGGTATATGTAAGTGAAGTTTAAAATAATAATAATAATAATTAACTTCAACAATTATGTAATAACATAAACCTTCATACATCTTCCTAAATTTAGATTACACTGTTTAAAAAAGTATATTTAAGTCAGTTTAAGATCATTCAAGTTAAAATGACTTCCAACTTGATTATATTTCAAATTTTAAAAGCAGCAACTGAACTTTTTTAAGTTAAAGTAGGTGGAAATTATTTATACATGTTTATATTTATGATACAGTGGACCTAAAAAGTATTTGCACACTTAAATTTGCTGTTAACTGCTTGAATGCCATTGTATTTGACAATAAAATATAATTCCAATGGCATTTATTTGAACCTTCCTTGTGTTAAAAAAAACTGGGTACTTCAAATTGACCCACATTGGTTTCAATGCAATTTACCAAAAAAATGACACTATGAAAAACATTTGTGTAATATAAATAGATGGGAATTATATTTTATGTTCTCTGTTCAAAATTAGCTGCAGAGACACAAAATTAAAAGAAAAAAGAAAAAAAAAATCATAGCTACTTGTGGTGAGTATTTGCACACTGAGGTGCAAATAATTAGAAGTATGAGGAAAGATACACTTTACAAGCAAAACATTTTGAAATCGAATAATATATTATAGTTAGAATACGGATGTGACTTAATTTTCTAAATACTTTTTGGTGCTTCTGTATTCAAAGCAAACATAATATCTCATGCATATTTGCTTCTCAGGTGACTTGATCTTGTTTAAATGTGCTTCACTGAAAAACAGATTTTCTGCAGTGCGGTAATACTTTCTCTCTCTGTTAGGCAACTTATGTCCTGTTGGCTCTTGCCTGGATCTTTGTCCCAGTTTATGTGTCTTCTGGGGTGAGTTTTAGACATACACTAAACCACCGCTTTTACTGAAGTGCCAAGTGAGCTATTTAGTCTGTGAATTAATAATTGAAAACTTATGTTTAATACTACCACGTGCACCATAGACCCACAGACTCTTTCTTTCTCACCACATGTGCTACTTTCCCACATTTGCCTATTAATTTGCTTAGTTCATGCCATTCCCTCTGCACTTCCTGTCTCTCTCTCTCTAACAGATTGTCACAATGCCAGAGTATCTGGGTCGGCGGTTCGGAGGAGAGCGAATTCGTATGTACTTGTCAGCTCTCAGTCTGATGCTTCCTGTGTTTACCAAGATCTCAGTGAGCACAAAAACACACATACATTCAGTGCCATTTCATTTACACATATTCCCACAAAGCTAAAAGTCAAACATTAATCTACAAAGGCTTCATTTATTGAGTCCTGTAATTCTGTGCTGGCATGTTTCTGTACCTAAGGAATTTAAGGTTGTGAAAGAGAATGTAGTTTAGCTGTGTTTCAACATCTGTTTTTCACTGCAGACACACAAAAACACTTACACGCAAATGCTCATGCCGCCTTGTTGTCTTACTAACAAACCCATAATACTAGGTATCAAACTTAAAAAAAAATCATTATTTGACATAAGAGTGATAGATGTTATAAGTGATAAAACTACCATATAAAAGTTTGTGGTCAGTAAGATATTTTGAAGAAATTAATACTTTAATTCAGCAAGAACATATTAAAGTGATCAAAAGACATGTATAATGTTCTATTTTAAATAAATGCTGTTCTTTTGAACTTCCTATTAATCAAAGAAACCTTAAAAAATGTATCACGTTGCTGCTTTTTAAACAGCACAACTGAATAAGAAATGTTTCTTGAGCAGCAGATCAGAAAATATTGCCACCATGGGAATAAATTACATTTTAAAATATATTAAAACAAAAAAGTCATTAAATTTAAAATAATATTTAATTAAGTAATTGTGGCACAAGAGAAAACACCTGAATTAAAAAAAAACAGACTATTTGACAGGATTTGTACAAACAAGAACCCCTCACATTTCTTCTGAAAATATACAAATCTGGATTTAGCACTTCCCATAGGGGAAAAAAGATGATAACAAATGTGATCTTGTTGATATTTCAACTGTTTATCATAGACAGCAAGGAGATAAACGAGACTCAACAAGTTCTCTCACATCTTCTCTAGATTTGAAAAGATAGCAAAGTCTAGAATTAAAAGTCAGACCTCAGATATTTCTTAACAAATTCTTCCACGACCAACTGATCTAAAGCTATATTGCCAACATTCATTTTATAGCTCTATATACTCTTAACTATTCTGTTCTCCAAGTCTTTTTAGGAGAAACACAAACTGGCGACAAAATATGCAGTTTGATAATCAAATGCAGAACAACTGAGAACACAGCAATCTGATCTCAATATTCTGTATCGTTTACAGACAGATCCGTACTCTGGAGCTTTGTTTGTCCAGGTTTGTTTGGGCTGGAATCTCTACCTGTCCACTGTGCTCATGCTGCTCGTCACTGCCCTCTACACTGTTGCAGGTTTGTATGTGCATGCACGTATTTGTATATATACTTTTCAAAAGTTTGGGGTCGGTAAGACTTATTAATGTTTTTTTATGCTCAGTTCTGCATTATTTTGGTCAAAAATATAGTAAAACAGTCTTTTTGTGGAATAATATTACAATTTAAAGTAACTGTTTTCTATTTTCTGTATCATTACTCCTGTTCAGGAGACATTTCTCATTATTATCAATGTTGACAACAGTTGTGCTGCTTAATATTTGTGAAAAAACAGAGATACTTTTTTCAGGATTCTTGAAAAATGATTATTGCATATTAAGTTCATAAGAACAGCATTTGTTTGAAACTGAAAGTTGTGAATGCCTTTACTGTCATTTTTGATCAGTTGAATGTATCTTTAACAAATAGAAGTATTCTTTTTTTCTCACCAAAACAAACAAACAAACAAAAAAACTTTCTAACCCCAAACCTTTGAATGGTATACTGTCTATATATGCATTAGACTCTTAAAAATAAAGGTGCTTCAAAAGGTTCTTCAAGCGATGCCATAGAAGAACCATTTTTGGTTCCATAAAGAACCATTCAGTCAAAGGTTCTTTAAAGAACCATCTCTATCTTACCTTTTTATAATCTGAAGAACCTTCCTTTCCCATAAAGAACCTTTTGTGAAACAGAAAGGTTCTTCAGATGTTAAAGGTAATTCTATGGCATCGTGATGCACCTTTATTTTTAAGAGTGATCATAAAGTAACAATAAACATACTTTTAAAGGTTAATGTTGATTTCCAAATGTACTGATGCATTGTATAAACTAATCAAGCTGTATAAATTAACATGCTTGCTCATTAAAAAATGTTTATAATAGATGAATCAACAATGAACAATAGCGTAATTGTAACTTAACAATAAACTAGATTAATAAGTGCTCATGATACTTCTTGTAAAGTGGTACCACTACATTTTTCAGTAGTGAGCAGTTTTTATAATTAGTATTTGCAGTAAACAAGCTCTTTTTCCAACAAGCAGCAGTGTAGCGTGACAAAGCACAGCTTTTGATGTCACAACGTGTTGCGCGCAGATTTACAGCTGAGCAAGCAGATGCAGTAATCAATTGTGGTCTTCCTTTTGCACTGTAATGCTGTAAAACTGGAAGGGGTGGCATAATGGTTAAAGCTCAGGGCTTGAAACAGGAATGTTCCTGGTTGGAGCTGTGGATAGTTTAAATTCTAAACTAGAAGAGTCCTTGAGCGAACTACTTAATCACAGGTTTTAGTAGTACCAATTTTTGACCAATTGTCAGTTGTTTGGATATAAGCTGCTACTAAATGATTACTTATTTAAACTTTCTCACCGAAGCCCAGTGGTTCAGAATCAGTTCATTTCTGCAGTAGTAATTATGGTCTACATGACTGATTCCAGCATAATTGCATGATTACTTTAATCCACCGCAGTGCTGTCACTGTATTCACTCCTCTGTCTACAAGTGCTGATTCAGACTTGACCCCGTTGACTCACATCACATTAAACCATCATGAGAGAACTGAGCAATATCCGCTTAGTCCTCTGTTTCACCAGGTGGCTTGGCTGCTGTAATCTACACCGACACTCTTCAGACCTTCATCATGATCATTAGAGCAGTCATCTTCACCATTACAGGTCAGTCAATCTCAGGCCTCTTCTTTTATTCTCCTCTGGCAGTGATCTCATGTCAGCTGTCACTGGGGAAGTAAGTACATCTTGAAAGTGGCACTGCTGGAAACAGATGGCAACTGTAAGGGAACATGTTTAGCAGGCACATTTTCCGGGTTATGTGGTTTACATTACATTTAAAGAGATCCTAAATGCAACTTACCTCTGGTGGTCTGCTGATATAGGCAAAACAATTATTTATATTGTAAAATTGCCTTTTGATGATAATAATAAAATAAATAATGAGATAATGAAATCTGGTCCAATTATATATCTATTTTCTAAATGGATAACTATTGTTCAAATAAATAAATTAAATCAATAATTGACTGAAAAAAACAATTATTAGAAAAAAATAATTTTCCAGGTAACCTAAAACACAAATTAAATATACACAATTTAAAAAAATGCATGAAAAAAATAAATGCATAAAATTTTGAATATTCACCAAATGTGAATATTCAATGCGGACAAGCTTTAATCAAAACAAATGCATTCCCATGGTGCTATTCACATTAGGGTCAAACTTTTGCCTTTTGATGGAATTCGTGATCTGGAATTTGTCCTTCCTCAGCTAAAGTGAAAACAGGCAAAAATAACAGCATATTTGGTGTAATGTGAAGCAGATTTCTGTGTGGCTGTCACGAAAATAGAAACCAGACAACACAGAAAATATCCTGTAACAGGGCTGTTCATGACCAGAAAAAACATCAAATAGAGAGGTTTTATCGCACCATGTCTGGTAAAGACACATTGAAACACATTAAAACCTGCATAGCTGGTTGGTATGGAGGTGTGGAAACAGGAAAATCCCATTAATGTCTTCAGCAACTTACAGAAAATCATCTCTAATGGTTTTTAAGAACTGAAAATGAAATTACAAATGTACACAGATACAAGCAAACATGAACCCAATGTGACAAACACACAAGTCTAAACAAGTTAAAGAAATTTAAATATTTTAATTGGAATTAATTCAAAATTTACATTCCATTTTGACGCCATGTCATTTTGATGCTATTACAAAGAACAATTAATGCTAAACCTCTACACATCACCCATAAAGTAGTAGATTTAGCTGATATGTATTTATGTACGTTACAGCATTCAATAAGATTGGAGGCTACAGTAACCTGGAGAGTGTGTATTTGAAAGCTGTGCCATCTAAGATCATCCCAAACACGACATGTCACCTGCCAAGTTCTGATGCCATGCACCTGTTCAGAGACCCTGTACATGGAGATCTACCCTGGCCAGGCATGACACTAGGATTGACCATTCTTGCAACATGGTACTGGTACACCGATCAGGTATGCTTCAACACACACACTTACTCTCAAAAATATATATAATAAGGCTACCCTGGTTCTCACAACACAATGTAAAAAGCTTTGCATAAAGGACAGTGTTGCAAATGTATTTTGCATTATGAGTTGCATTCTGCTAAAAGATATTTAATGTGTCACTTGACACCACAAAGACTGCAGTTTTAGAGATAGATGTAAAGGTCTTTTAGGAAAAAGATCTACCAAGTCCAGATATCTTTCCACAATTAGGCCTAATTCAGAGTAGACCCTTGCAACTTGATGCAAATGACAATGAGGCTGTGACGGATTTTTTGCGTCAACTAAAGTCTATATTGAGTCCTGTGTCACTAAAACGTCTCCAAATGATTCAAGTATATTCTCACAGAAACTGTTTAAAATCATTGTGTGCAGACTAGCATCTTTAAAATGCCTTGATTTTTTGCTCATTTCTTTAAAAGACATTGTAAGAGTGGAAAAATTATAGAAGACTGTATCTCCAGTAACTAAAATTGTAACACTTTCCTTCTATGATGTACAGTGCACAAAAAAGCTTTAATTTTTATATTTCCAAACCTCATTAGCAAGCAATAAAAAAAACAAAAAAATATATCAAAATAGTAAATTATTAAATTCCTGGAAATACTGACAGAGTTGGAGTCCCTTCAAAACCCAATAAATGTGGGTTTGGTCTGGGTCTTATTACTTGGGTCTTCTGGCTGGGGGCTCAATACTTGGTGTGGATCTCGGTCTGGGTCTTGGCTAAGGGTCTCAGTCATAACCAAAAAGAATATAAACACTGCGCAAAGTGGCTCAGTGTTGCAATAAAAAAGTGTTTTTCTGAGTAAGTTTCAGTTTGTTAAAATAGCCATGTCTTGGTCTGAGTTTAGGTCCAGGTCTTAGGGGTCTTGGTCTGGATCTTGGAGGGTTTGGTCTTGACTCCAACTCAAAGGCTAGTTCTGAAGGCCGGTTCACACCAACACTGATCGGCACAAAAATCTGGTCTGACCTTCTCAAAAAATAAAAATAAAAATAAAATTGCAGACAGGCTGAATCAAATAAAAATTCACTTTCTGACAGTAGGTGGCCCTTATGGAAAAACCGAAATACCCAGCTTTTTTCACTATTTCTATTCAAAATATTCAGTTTGTACCACAAAGTACTAATTCTATATAACAGCAGCAGCTCTGGGCATGTGGCCAAAGCACTAATCTTATTGGTTGACCAATCTTTTTTTTTTCTGCAATGCGATGGAAAAGAGTTTAGAACGCCTCTCCATAAAGAGAGAATCTGTTGCATTGACAGCATGCAAATGTTTGTATCGGTTTGAAGCGATTCAAAAGCAACAAACATTCGTCCTGGTGTGAACAGGCCTTGAGACAGTCTGATCTCCTCTGATAAAACCAGGGACAACTGCAGATTAAAAAAAAAAAAAAAAAAAAAAAAAAAAAAAAACTCACTGTCAGTTTGTACTGTACCTTAACCTTTTCAGCGTCTTTTTCCCACCAGCTGAGACTATAATTAGTCAACAACAGGGGTGAACGTGAAATCGCCATCACCATGGTCACAAATCCACCACCAAATTCTTGCACTAGTCCAGATTACTCAATAAAGGCACGTCAATAAAGAGTAAGGCTGCTTGTAACAAGTTTTGCTTGCCACGGTCCAGTTTAAAGATCCAGTTGAACTCCAGTTGAAAAGTCTTTATCAGTGGGGACTGGTGGCTACATCATTGCACATTCATGCCTTTGTACTCAATACAAAGTTGTTTATTTTCTGAAAGAGAGCCACCATAAATCAGTTAATTTTCATTGTGCCTCTGTGTCAACAATTTATCCCCCAAAGCAAAACCAGACGTGTTCACTGGAACCTTCCCCCTGAGGTGTTTGTAGCTGGCGAGTTTAGATAAAGAGATTCCTAATGGCATTCGAGTCTCAACCCGTCTACGAGGAGATGGAGATTTTGTTTGAGAAGCCCGATGAGCGGGAGAAAGCGATTGAGAGTGCATGAGCCGCTGAGCGTGTGTTTGGCTGGTTCGCAGTCCTTCTGTCGTATAGGCAGGGCTTTGTCTTCTAGGGGATCGACCGGAGCGGTTTAGATTTTGCTGGCCTGATCCATTTAAAGGGAGGTCAGCGTATGCCTTCCCCTGCCAGTACCTGTGGCCCCCGATCACATGGCCGCTGCTTTTAGGAGGTCTATGGAAAACTCCAGGTTTAGCAATCACCACTTTGGCCCGGCCATAAGAGTCTCGAACAGGTGACCTGGAAACCATCTGGTAAAGCTGAAAGGGAGGAAGGTGTATGTGAGAAAGAAAAAGGATAAAAAGCCTTCAGGCATGATTTCAAATGCTTCAAACTATACACTGTTCTGATGAATTTTTCCAATACGAATTCATAAAAAACAGTAATGTTGGTTGATCTGTAACTTGGCAGGTAATCGTGCAGAGGTCTCTGTCAGCCAAGAATCTGTGTCACGCCAAAGGGGCGTCAATCTTTGCCAGCTATCTCAAGATGCTTCCCATGATCTTCATCATCCTACCTGGCATGATCAGCAGGGCACTCTACCCAGGTACTACACACACGCTCCAGCTGCTGTATCCGCTAGTGCTGCAAAAATTCAGTGCTATGTCATCTTTTGTACAAGCTTTGTCACCTTTTAAGCCTATACCTATAGAAAATGGGGTCATACCAGCTTAAAGTGGTCAAGCTGGTCTTTGGTAAATGGTAGCTGGTTTGTTGCTCGTCCAAAATGGACTACCAGACCTAATCAAGCCTGACAAATGCAAATGCACAAAAACCAGCTACAACCTTAAGCAGGGTAGTTTTATACCCAAATAAATATTTAGACTACACATCATACTTAACTGAAGCTTTTTATTCAAACCTTAGATATGATAGAAATAGTATGGAACAAGAGTAAACAGTGGCATTAGGCAAAGATTTGTAAGAACAGTCCCACTTTATATTAGGTGGACTTAACTACTATGTACTTACATTAAAATTATTCATTTGATACAATTCATTTATTGTATACATACATGTTTTTACATTGTACTTATATTTTAAAAATACCTGTATGTAATTACATCTGTAATTACTTTTATAATTACACTGTTGACCCATTCCGTACACGTAACCCCACCCTTAAACCTACCCCCATACCACCAAACCTGTCCTTAATCTTACCCGTATCCCACCTCAATAGCAGCAAAAGTGTTTTGCAATATAATATGAACACAATAAGTCCATGTACTTATTTTTTTCATGTAAGTATATAGTAGCTAAGGCCACCTAATATAAAGTGGGACCGCAAGAACTATGTAATAAAAGTAGGGATGTTAAATATCCAGTATTAAAATTCTGATAAACAATGAATAATCAATATTAAACTATACATTTTTTTATTTAAATAAATGAAAATTAAAATATTAAAAACTAAAATCAACCATTTTAGATTCTACAAATTAACTACAAAGTTAATTTTAACAAATTTATACGGTGTGTTAAAATTAACTTTGTAACATCTAAACATTGAGATTTGAGCAGAATCTAAATGTAAATAATTTTGTAACAGGGAAAAGGAGCAAGCCCAATTAAATATCCAATAATGGCCAATACATATAAAATATCCATTTAATTTTTAAAAAATATGTAGATACAGTATATTAACTTAGAGCTGATATATTGTTTATTCCTAAACAAAAGTTTCTTGACACCTTTAACTCAAACATTTTTGTCTTACTTTTTCCATTGGAAAATCCCACCAAAATAAAGATCTTACAAACCCTAATAACATGCTATTTTCCGACTCTCGTCTGATATGCGGCTTCATTTACATTTTCCCCTTCTCCCACCCACTACCCCCATACATGTGTTTTAGCACTTATACAGGTTCAGGCGTGCTGGAAATGTCAACAGAGTCCGGGAACGCACACCGGCACGCCCTTGTGCGTTCCATAACACACACGCCTGGCTTCTTTTCATCTACTTGAGACACTCCCAGGTTTATAGACTGGTAGAGTGAAGAGCCAAATCTGAAAAAAAGCACTTTCACATTCAGCCACACTAAATCAAAGTCCAACCTACCTTTGTTTTATCTCTGTTTTGCATGTTCAGTAGATTTTTCTCAGCAGTGTTTTGATCATCCGCTCGCAAGTCCAGCATGGATTGAGAGAAACGGGCCATCACATTAAGCGCATCAGAGCTGTGATCTCCAACACGACCGGAACCCGTTAACCTTCCGTTAGGGAGATTGTCACTACTGTCGGAGTCAGTACATTCATAGTATTCATCTGACGTTGTGGAATTCTCATCTTTATCCTTTAATGAATGTGCACAGGTGACAGCGGTGCTGTCAGCATCGTTGTCGCGAGTGTCCATGTTTGCATTCTTTGTCTGGTTTTCATCCCTTTTGACTAAAGTGACCTCGGCGTCTCCAGAGCCCTCCGGTATATTAACCACCAACTGAAGGGTGCGTGGCTTGGGCACAGGCATTTCTAAAGTCTGTTTGACTTCTGTTGGTTCAGGGTTGGACTGCTGCTCTTGTGGAGGAGGGTTGGGTTTGGGTTCTTCTTGCTGGATCGGAGAGCTTGGCGAATGGGATGTATTGGCTGGTGTATCTTGATGGGCATTGCTAGAGTCAGTCTCTGGCTGAGTTTGGGTGCTTGATTGAACATTTGCATCTACAGTATCTGTTTTAGGCAACTGTGTTGTTTTAGGACGAGGACTTGCCTTATCTGGTAACGGTTCCTCAGGTGGGCCAGTGAAAGGGTCTTTAAAACGGATCGCCTGAGATGTTTCGAACCTTTGCGAGCGCATTAAATGCACCGGCGCTGGCTTGCTTGTATCACGGATATTAATAAACCCAATAACATCACTGGGTGGGTCTGGCTCAGGCCAGGTGGGCAAGTAGGGAATGAGATCTGCCTTTGGCAGACCTACAAGTCCTGGATGCTTTTGTGGTTCTTCTATCAACTCCCGTTGAGGCTTAGGAATCTGGACCATAGGATTCTTGGAGTTACTGTTCTTGGCGCTAGCCTTGTCTGAAGAGGCTTTGCTTGCTGAATCTATATTAAGTAATGCATATTTGGGGTTAATGAGTTTTCTTGCAACAGTTACAGAAACAGGGGGAGGAACGGCAATTGGGGCAGGGTCAGGCTCCGGAGCGTCCGCCAATGGGATCTTGGTTAGGTTGACCCCACGAGAGTTCAGGTATAGTTCGCGGAACTGCTTGTCAAAAGTTTCAACAGCCTGTCCCGTCAGGACTGTAATGATGTTGCGGTCCAAACGAGAAGATGTCCATGTAAAACTGAAACATAAAGATGCAATAAGTCAGAAAAGAGGATAAACAAATAGCATGCACAGCACATAATCATATAAACTGTCATTTAAACTAGCAACTCAAAATATCAGAGCGTGTTACCGCCACTGTTGAGGCGATGGCATGTTTTTCAGTTGTGTGACAATAGCTCACTCACCAGCTTTTTTGTTCTTGTTTTGTCTGTTCACACTTCCCATTTCTTTTGGTATTCTGGCATTTCATGCCATACGATTGGTTTATTAGGCCTGTCTTGTGATTTGATTATTGTTTGACTAGTCTTTTTTTATTCAGCTTCTAGTTTGATTGTTTTGTTACCATGTTACGCCCTTGTAAATGATTATCTTTTAATTTGCTATTGTGTATTGAATGTTTTTCCATGTTCTCTATCAGGTGTTTGGGTGAGATTAGTGACGTTTCTAGTTTAGTTAAGACTGTTTCTGCATTGAGTTCAGTTTATGATTCTTGAGAGATTCTCTTACTCATACCGAATTGAACTTGCAATTTACAAGGCAGACAGTTTTTACTGAAATGCTATATAATATATATATATATATATATATATATATATATATATATATATATATATATTACAGTCTAGTGTGACTGGCTTGCATTTAAGAAACATAGTTTCATGTATATGTACATAGACACATTTAAGCACTCAAAACAAACCTGTATGATCCGGACACAGCACGGTCTCCATCCACAAACATGAACTTCTGACTCAACGAGCCACGCACCTTCTGAGCTGAGCGTGTGTAGAATTCGGCACCACCGATGCATCGCACCCGAAGATGCTAAAAACAGAAATTGTTATTCATACACAAACGACATATTTTCTCATTTTAAGAACTCAAAACAAGCATCTTCTACTCACATTGAGATGTCCTCGGTGCATGTTGGCTCTCTCACACATAAGTAGGAAGTGCTGTATAGCTGCAATATCTATAATAATGTATATAGCTACTTTCTTTTTAAATCCAGCCTCTATTAGATCCTTGAAAATGTCAACGTCTGTGAAAACATCCATTACCACAGCAATCATCTGCAAAAACACAAATGGTTTTGTATTATTTCTCAGTGTACAAATGACTACACAAATACGACATACTCCAATTCCAATTCTATTGTAAGCATGGAGTATGTTGTCTTTATTAAGAAGGCAACATGATGACACAAAACAACACACCCTTAATCTGTTGTACTACACCTATTAAGACCTATATCTCGTTATAAGCTCTCATTGTGTGAAATGTCTTTGTATAAAAGAATCTCTTTGATTGAATATTTGAGTGTGTGTGTCTTATAGAGAGAGGGGGAGGAAGGGAATTTCTGCCAGTATGTGTCACGGGCCGAACTGCTGGTTTCAAGCAAGTTCTAACAAGACAAATGAGTAATTTGGAAACCAATAAGATTGTGAAACGTGATGGATATTTGGACATTTAACATGTTTAGATTATTTTCTGCTAAACTCAATTCATTCCTAACAATTCCAGGTTATCTTTTTAAAAATTAATCGGCTTGTAGGAGAAGAGCTGTGTTGAATAGTGTGTGTTGACATAAGCATAGCAGCTCTTTTGCTTAGAGCCATAACACCCCCCTGATGTTGTCATTGATTATTACTATTAATAAATTAAAATGACAGCCAAACTTATAAATGTAAGATGAGTATTTAGCATATTAAATACTAAAATATTTTTAGATATTAAAATATTAAACAGTCAAACCATGGTTATTATTTTGCAACTTAAAATGTTTTAATTTTTTTGACCAAAAAAAGTGTTTTACAGTGAAAGGAGAACACGCAATTAAATAACTTTATTATTGTTCATTGTACTAATAAGCTGTTCTGAAGAAACTACAATGAAACCTCAAGAAATTAATAGGCTACTCATTTTTCATACGTTTCAGTCATATAGCTATATGAATTGTTTCTGTAACCACAAGACACTAGACTACAAGTTAGTCAAAATGTGCGAACAGTAATCGCTTTCCACCTGATGTAACCATAGCAACCGATGGCTGCTTCAGCGTTTTTCAGTAGCCAACCATTTTTGGACGACGCATTGTCAAAATAAGTAAACGCTGTAATTATTTAACAATTTAGTATAGTTTTACACATCACAAATATGAAACAAAATCTCTGTGGTTAAACTAACTGACATTTATCTAACTGCACTAAAAGAAAAGAAAAAAGAATTGCTGACAGAAATTGCTACTTTAAAAATCGACCTCCTGAAAGTCACAGAACAACCGGTTCCGGTTGAGAACGGTTCTTTTTGAGAGTGTACGGAGTTTCTTTGTCTGACTGACCATACAATCGTGCTTTTGCCATACAAAAGTTTCTCTAGTTCACCCACCTTTTGTGCTTGCGCGATGGCCTTTCTCACAACCTCTTTTATATGCGTCGTCTGTCCGTCCACTGGCGGCTGCGTGTACACATTGACGCGCGTCACTCCGCGGTAAGAATTGCAGTCTGGCCATCCGAGGTCCAGATTCGGTATGGAAATATCAGAGCGGTCCGGCCAATACTGCAATGAAACCGCACCGTCCTCTCCCTCTGTCGTACCATCTGGTTTTTGATGCTCAGAACCAGGTTTATAATCTTCTATGCTCCGACGCAAGCGCTCGAGTTCGGGTTCAGACAGGAAAGGACGCAGCTCGTGCGCTTTCACATAGGCGTCAAACGCGTCGCGTCCTTTCGTAATAAGCGATTCAACCGCAAGCCGCTGATCCTCGCTGTAAAAAAACTCCGGTTTGGATTCATTTAGACGCCAGTTCACATGATTGTCATCAAGACACTGAACTTGAGAGAGAGCCATAGCGTTTCCAGACACAAACCGAATTAAAGCGGATTCTAATTATTTAAGTCTCACTATAATCCCAGAAAAGTATAAAAACTCCTCGTAAAGTTTGTTAACAACTAGAAAAACTTCTTTCGCTATCGAGGTAAAGGGGTTCCATGGTAAAGTGAGACGGGCGATTCAATCGATTTTGTTGCTGTCAAATAAAGCGGCTCAGCGATAACTCAAGCACCAAAAAGTTAGTTTTTTCAGAGAAATAAAGGCGATATTGTTTCTTAAAGTTCTAAAAGATGCCTCATATGTTATTTGATCATGTTTCCCCGGGCAGAGTCCTAGTTCAGTACAGGATGCCGTTGACCGCTGAGCCGGAGATCATCTTTCAGTTAACCCACAGGTAGAATAGAACAAAGCATCTCCACAGGCTCTAGTGATTAGACACACCTCAGTCACCTGACCGGGAGGGGCACAAACACACACACACACACACACACACACACACACATAGGCTTCATATACACGCGCAACAGACTCCAGACAAACCGACTGAATACGAGTTTCGGGACTTCCACAAAAGCATGAACCCTGGAAACCTCCGACGCCGATTAGAAAAACAAGCTTCCGGATTGTTCACCAGAGTGTTGCAAGTTGAACAAAACGTTCCTCCACGTCTCCCGATTTAAATAATATCCTGAGTTTGTTGTCCAGTAAAGTCCTGCGGGGCTCTTGTGTTGCTTGTCCTACTTCTGTGGAGCTGGAAAGAGGAAGAGGCCGGTCGTCTGGTTGCTTGAGTGCCGATGACGCGGCGTACCGGCCGAATTTTACACGGTTGAGTCAACAGTTACGTGGGTTTGGGCGGGGTATCCGGGAAGAAAAAAAGTTGCAGGAAACCAAAGAAGGTGAAACAGACACTTCCTATTTCCTCCCCCTGACTTTAAGTAGGCAGACACTTAAAGTGACTGCTGGGGCTAGTTGACAAACATGGAAGCTGCCACAAGAACTTTATTCTGAATCCATTTGCATGACTGTGCATACTTTTTTTTTTGGCAGTGGTTTTACATACAGCCTACAATTTAGACAGTTAAGTTTCTGTTTGATAAATTTGATAGTTTGATATAGGATTTGTATGTTACTATTTCCATTTTCATGAATGATTTGCTTCAAAATTGTCACTGATTATTTATTATCATTTTATTTTTTTAATCTTATTATTATTATTATTATTATTATTATTATTATTGTTTTACATATTACCTAGGCCAGGGATTCTCAAATGATTTTGGGAGCTGAACTCCTTTGACCTAACGTATTAACCTAAGATTTTAAGTTAATATTTCAATCATTTTAAAGTAAATTTGCATGTTCATGGAAGATACAAAGATCAACATTTATCTGAAATAAGAAGCTTTTGTAACTTTATACACTATACCATTCAAAAACTTGGAGATAGTATTTAATTAATTAATTTTTTTTGGGGGGGGGGGATTATAGAAATTAATACTTTTATTTAGCAAGTATGCTTTAAATTGGTCAAAAGTGATGATAAAGAAATTTATAATGTTACAAAAGATTTCTATTTCAGATAAATGCTGCTCTTCTGAACTTCCTATTCATCAAAGAAACCTGAAAAAATCTATTCAGCTGTTTTCAACATAACAATAATAATAATAATAATAATAAATGTTTTTTGAGCAGCAAATCAGAATAGAATGATTTCTGAAGGATCATGTGACTGGAGTAATGATGCAAAAAAAATTCAGCTTTGAAATCACAGGAATAAATTACATTTTAAAATATATTCAAATAGAAAACAGTTCATTTAAATAGCAAAAATATTTCAGAATTTTACTGTTTTTGCTGTACTTGTGATCAAATAAATGCAGTCTTTGTGGAGCAGAAGAGACGTCCTTAAAAAAATTAAAAATATTACTTTACAAAAACTTGTAGTGACTGGTAGTGTATATCTATCTGTCTATCTATCTATCTATATATAAAAACTCGTCAACTACGTCATCGCATCTTTTTTTTTTCAGACACAGTGGCTTGTGTGGACCCTGAAGAGTGTGTAAAGGTTTGCGGTGCAGAGGTTGGCTGTTCCAACATTGCGTTTCCAAAACTGGTCATTGAGCTCATGCCCAGCGGTAATCAGGATCACTTTTTTTTTCAAATTGTGTATATCTTTGATGTGTTAACATGTACTTTATCAAATGCATAGTCCATGTCGTGGTGTTTTTAGCATAAATCATGCAATTCTACATGTGTGTTCCAGGCCTCAGGGGGTTAATGATAGCTGTAATGATGGCCGCTTTAATGTCATCACTGACCTCCATCTTTAACAGCAGTAGCACCCTCTTCACCATGGACATCTGGAAGAAGTATCGAAGAGGTGCTAGTGAGAAGGAGCTGTTGCTGGCTGGCAGGTGTTTGTGACTGTGTCTGCATTTCATGCACAGAATTGTGTCGCCTATTTAAAATCATTAATCATTATGTAATGCATAAAGGTTACTTGTTGTCTAAGATGCAACATCATGGTGTTTTTTTAATTCAAAATCAATTACATGAAAGAATGTTGAAATGATTCATAGCCTCAAAAATACAGTATGAGCTAAACATCAAGGGGTAGATTAATCATTTAGATTAGCTCATATTTATGTCCTGTCATTGGGTTGAGATCCATTTAAATGAGAATAAAACCACAAATACTTATTTATAGAACTAGAAAATAGAAGAAGACTAGTGGTTGAAGTTAATAAGCAAATATTATTAACAGGGTCCAATAGAATGTAGATTTTTAACTTTATTATCTTATTAACATAATGACTTTCATTTTCCATATTAAGAACTGTGGTTGAAACTGAAGATGATCATAAAATGTATGTCCATTTGTTTTCCCAGGATAGTGACTGTTATTTTGGTGGTGATTAGCGTGGTTTGGATCCCGATTCTTCAGAGCGCTAACAGCGGTCAGCTGTATGTTTACATCCAGTCAGAAACCAGCTATTTAGCCCCTCCTGTTACTGCCATTTTTGTCATGGCTGTTTTCTGGAAAAGAACCAATGAGGCGGTAATGCACACACATAAACACTGTCTGAGGCCTCACTTAGACTATGTACTTATTGACATACCAATATTTAACACTCACATGCATTCGAAGAAGCCACTTCTCTCTCGTGAAGAAGGAATGTCTGGCTATTTTAATGTAGCACATTAGTGAGGGTGTGTGTATTTGTCTGTTAAAACAGACAAAGAGTGAGTACATGTCTGAATGACAGCAAAAGAGAGTGTAACTTTCACTTGAAAGTGATTAAGAAGATAGATACTTGTATTTTACAGAAAGTAGGTCACACCTTAATATAAGACATTTTATTGTTGTGTTGCTGAGTCATAATATATTGTGTATTTGAAACTGAAAAAACATTGATAAGTCACACCCGTGAATAAGCTGCATTTTATTTTTACATTCAGTGCAATCTTTCCAATTGCATTTGACAGTGGTCTTCTATCCTGTTTATAATGTTATGGTGAAAATAATATGTACAGTAACTAGTTGCATTAGATAGATAGATCTTTGCTGGGAATAAACAGGATGTATTCTTAGAACAGGAGAAACATTGTGTGAGAGTGCAGAAAAATAAAAAAAGGTCCTGTGATCAATTCTGTGAAATCCCCCCAAACCCTGAGTTTTG
This sequence comes from Tor tambroides, assembly GCA_021397915.2. NCBI lineage: Eukaryota > Metazoa > Chordata > Actinopteri > Cypriniformes > Cyprinidae > Tor > Tor tambroides. Next base: position 21,502 of record JAFVLL020012517.1, on the reverse strand, counting down.
AAAAATATGCTTAGAATGAATCTTTCAGAAGGATTGTGGTGTACCAGGCTGATTATCTTGGATGTTTTACTTTGGGCAAAGAACAAAACTGCAGTTTTCTCAGACTGCATTAGAGTGACCGTATCTGCTCACATTGTCTGTAACTTAGCAAAAGATTAGCTGTTAACCAGGCAGTTTAACAAAAGAATAAAAGCTTGTTGAACAAAACATTTAAGAGCTTTAAAACTGGGAGGGTGGGGTTTCAAAATTCCTGTTCGTTTTTACCCCGAAGGGTCATTTAGTGGAAAGTTATCCTCCGTCCCCCACAGCAAACAGGAAATACCCATTTTAGTTTGTGAGATGTCAGATAAGTATAATTGCTCTGGAAAAAAAAAGTCAGTAAATAGATAAATTTAACGTTGATTTAAGGTTAGTCCATGTTATGGTGAATGTTCCCCCAAGAAAACGAAGCTTGCCTAAAGAAAGTAAAACTGGCTGGGTGACATTCATGGGGTAGAAAATAAATCGTTACAGTAAGCGTACAGTATTTGTGTAAGTGCATCCGTGTGAGTCAGTGACACAAAACGTACAAGAATAAAATCAGTTTAACTTACATAATGGATTGTATCTACTGTTTTTACACGCAACACATTTTTGGCAAAACACTTGAATATATATCACTGAAATATGACATGTTTGTCAACGGACTTTCACATCTCACTCCACCCTTAAGTACATTAAATACGCAAAGAGCCTGTCATGTCAGGAATCTCAGCTCAGAGTTCATTCAGTGCATCATCTCAAGATACCTGAAATGTTTAAAAATAAATAATTCATTTTACAGTCTCCCACGCTCATATAACACACTGAGTAAAAGGAACACCACTGTTGGTATGTAGAGCAACAGAGAATGCTAAGTCTTCCTGTATCGCAATCAGTAGAGCAAGATGCTAGCAACACCTAGGTCATGGGTTCAGTTCCCAAGAGAAGCAAGAAATTGATAAAATGTGTACCTTATATTCAATGCAAGTTTTGGATAAAAGTATCTACCAAAATCATAAAGAGGTTTCCTGAAGAGTCTTTCTTATGTGTGTTGGTTTGGTATACGCAGGGAGCATTTTGGGGCCTGATGGTGGGTCTAGCAGTGGGAATGACACGGATGGTTCTAGAGTTTGCGTTCCCCCCCCCACCCCCCGCTGTGGTGTTTTTGACCCTGCTCCCTCTGTCTTAAGGAGTGTACAACTACCTGCACTTTGCTATCATACTCTGTGCCCTGACTGCTATTGTTGTGGTGGTGATCAGTCTACTAACCCCTCCACCTACTGACGAACAGGTAATAGTCTCTCTAAGAAAAATGTTTTCATAGATTTAAAAAAAAAAATTAATAAATAATTAAATAATTCTTGCAGTGTCTTGTCTGGCCTTTAGACTTAGATTTAGACTTCAAAAGTTCGGAGTCAGTAAGATTATTTTTCATGTTTTTTGTAAGAAGTCCCTTAACCAAGGATGCATTATTTGACCTAAAATACACTGAAGACGGTAATATTATAAAAATATAGTTACAACTGAAAATAACTGTTTCCTATTTAAATATATTTTAAAATGTAATTTATTCCTTTGATGGAAAAGCTGAATTTTCAGCACCATTACTCTAGTCTTCAGTGTCACATGATCTTTCAGAAATCATTCTAATATGCTGATTTGCTGCTCAAGAAACATTTCCTATTATCAAAGTTAAAAATAGTTGAGTTGCTTAAAATTTTTGTGGAAACTGTGATGCATACTTTTTTCCAGATTCTTTCATGAATAGAACATTTAAAAGAGCAGGATTAATTTGACACAGAAATCTTTTGTAACATCCAGCATATGCTGGTTAGGTATGTTTTGAAGCGTGGCTGCTGGTTTGAGCTGGTTTAAGCTGGTCCTTAGCTGGTCATGAGCTGGTTGACCAGCTGAGGACCAGCTTAAACCAGCAGCCATGCTTCAACCAGCATATGCTGCTTTTTTCAACAGGGTCATAAATGTCTTTACTGTCACTTTTTTATTAATTTAATGCATCCTTGCTAAATATAATGCTAATTTCTTTCAGTAAAACCTTACTGATACAAACTTTAAATAGTACTGTACTTGCGCCAGTATGTGAGACAGTTTTGCATTATGCAAACAGTAGTACAATATGCTACATTGTTGCCACATGACCTCATTACAAGCATGTTTAATTCTGCAATTTACTTAGAACAGATAAAAAATGTTATTTTGCACTTTCACTACAGTTTTGTTTAAAAATGTCTCAACTCTTAACAGTCTGATCATGTATAACAGGTGAAGAAAAGACATTAAATCATTGCAGATATTAATTTCACTTCATTTGTTTGACTTGAAATGGAAGCTTCAGTTAAGTGCATTGCATTACAGGTTACAGAATTAAATATACAGAAAAAAATCCTATGCATTATATACTGCAGTAATAATAATAATAGTATAGTATGCCATTCCAAAGATAGCCTAGCCTCTACAGTAGTCCCCCAGTATACTATATGTTATAACTCCATAGAATTCTTAATCAATCCCTTCCTTCGGGATTTGTGTGAAATTTAATGAATTGATTTACTAAATTTGATAAAACCCAGTAGTATATATATATATATATATATATATATATATATATATATATAGTATATATCATGTCTCGAGTGGCTTGTGTTTGATTTTGTTTCAGACATGTAATCTTACCTGGTGGACTCTACATAACAGCACTGAGAGAGAAGTACTTCTACAGAAAGTAACTACACTCAGCCGCAGGACAGACGGTATGGAACACACACATGTATGCATATGTATATAGACTTCCATTATTTTTAAATTGGGTTTAGTGATATTTTCTAACTCTAGCCCTAAACATAACAGTAGATTTAAATAGAAACATGATTTGGCTGATTTATACAGTAAGCTTCATCAGCTAGTAAGGACTAGTGAGTGTTCAACAGGTTTCACTATATTATAGTAAAGACATTTTTGAATAGTGAGGATATTTTGGACTTCACAAGTAGTCAAACCTATAGACACACTAATCCAGCCTCCTAATACAGAACGGAGGTGTGAGAGGAGTTTACAGCATGATAGATCTCATGAGGATTGTTGAGGCCTATTCATCAGGGTGTGGTGCTGTTCTACATTTGTGTATCAGTTGACAAAACAAAAGTGTCTTATATGCGTGAGAACACACACAAGGAACTGAGAAAAATACCAATTGTCATTTTCTTGATTTTGAATGACCGCTTACTGTATACAGTGGATTAGTTTACCAAACACAACATTAGAAAACTGTAATGAAGTTTAAAATTAGATGTCTCAGCATGCAATCATACAATACGTCATTTAATTCAGCTATAAAGCCTTTTAAGTATAATAAGTCATGATAATACTTTGGTATTCCTTCAAGAACCTTAGAAAACCATGTTAATCCCGTAGTTTATGAACATGCAATCATTCAGTACACACAGAAAAATAGGGGTATTGTTTCTGTACCTTAAGGTACATTTGCCACGAAAGTACCCTGTAAGGTACAGAATATAGTCCTTAAGGTGACAGCTGTGGACCTTTGTTTTAATTTAAAGGTACAAAATCAGTTCTGACAGCAAAGGGTACATAACTGTACTTTTAACAAGCTTGAGGTACAGGCAAAT
>JAFVLL020012517.1:0-17737 GCA_021397915.2 Tor tambroides | reverse complement strand
GTGCATAAAAAAAAAAAAAAAAAAAGTCATGTGATTCGTTCAATTCTGTGAAATCCCCCCCAAACCCAACGTGTTTTAAAAATATGCTTAGAATGCATGTTTCAGAAGGATTGTGGTGTACCAGGCTGATTATCTTGGATGTTTTACTTTGAGCAAAGAACAAAACTGCAGTTTTCTCATTGATTGCATTAGAGCGACCGTATCTGCTCACATCGTCTGTAACTTAGCAAAAGATTAGCTGTTAAACAGGCAGTTTAAGAAAATAATAAAAACCTGTTGAACTAAAGATTTAAGAGCTTTAAAACTGGGAGGGTGGGATTTCAAAATTACTGTTCTTTTACCCTGAAGGGTCATTTAGTGCAAAGTTATCCTCTGTCCCCCATAGCAAAAAGGAAGTACCCATTTTAGTTTGTGAGATCTCAGATAAGTATAATTGCTCTGGAAAAAAAAAAGCCAGTAAGTGGAGAACTTTAACGTTGGTTTACGGTTAGGCCATGTTATTGCGAAAGCTAATGTTCCCCCGAAAAAAAGAAGCCTGCCTAAAGAAACTAAAACTGGCCGGGTGACATTCATAGGGTAAGAAATAAATCGTTACAGTGAACAGATTTGTGTAAGTGCATCTGTGTGAGTCAGTGACACAAAATAAAATAAAATCAGTTTAACTTATATAATAGTTCATATCTACTGTCTTTACACGCAACACATTTTTGGCAAAACACTTGAATAAATATCACTGAAATATGACATGCGTCACAGGAATTCCCGTGTTTGTCAAGGGACTTTCACACCTCACTCCACCCTTAAGTACATTAAATAAGCAAATAAAAGCCTGTCATGTCAGGAATCTCAGCTCAGAGTTCATTCAGTGCATCCTCCCAATATACCTGAAATGTTAAAAAATAAATAATTAGTTTAACAGTCTCCCACACTCATATAATACACTGAGTAAAAGGAACACCACTGTTGGTATGTAGAGCACCGGAGAATGCTAAGCCTTCCTATAGCTCTAACAGTAGAGCATGATGCTAGCAACGCCTAGGTCATGGGTTCAATTCTCAAGAAACTGATAAAATGTGTATCTTAAATGCAATGAAAATTGTGGATAAACGTGTCTGCCAAATTCATAAACATAAATGCTAAGAGTTTTTTCTCATGTGTGTTTTTTTGGTATTGTGTACGCAGGGAGCATTCTGGGGCCTGATGGTGGGTCTAGCGGTGGGATTGACACGGATGGTTCTAGAGTTTGCGTTCCCTCCCCCCCGCTGTGGTGTTTTTGACCCTGCTCCCTCTGTCTTGAGGAGTGTTCACTACCTGCACTTTGCCATCATACTCTGTGCCCTGACTGCTATTGTTGTAGTGGTGATCAGTCTACTGACCCCTCCACCCACTGACGAACAGGTAATAGCCTCTCTTAGAACATGTTTTCATAGATTTAAAAAAAGAAGAATTTCTAACATATATTTAAGAAACATTTATAATTCTTGTAGCTCCTTGTCTGACTTTTAGACTTTGACTTTGTTCAGAACGGCGTTTTATACCTTTCAAAAGTTCAGAGTCAGTAAGATTTATTAAAATGTTTTTGTAAGGAGTCCCTTAACCAAGGCAGCATTATTTGACCTAAAATACACCTAAGACTGTAATATTATGAAATATTGTTACAATTGAAAATAACTGTCTTCTAATTTGTTTCACATGCATATATATATATATATATATATACACACACACACACACACACACACACACACACACACACACACACACACATATATATCATTTCATTATATTATAATGGAAGTCGTGGCCTAATGGTTACAGAGTCGGACTTGTAACCCAAAGGTCGTGAGTTCGAGTCTCAGGTCCAACAGGAATTGTAGATGGGGGGAGTGAATGTACAGTGCTCTCTTCCACCCTCAATACCACAACTGAGGTGCCCTTGAGCAAGGCACCAAACCCCCAACTGCTCCCCGGGCTCTGAAGCATTGGCTCCCCACTGCTCTGTGTGTGTGTGTGCATTTAGGATGGGTTAAATGCAGAACACAAATTCCAAGTATGGGTTACCATACCTGGCCACACGTCACTTTCACTTTTTTTTTTTTTAAAAAAGTAATGTATTCCTTTGATGGCAAAGCTGAATTTTCAGCATCATTACTCCAGTCTTCTGTGTCACATGATCCCTCAGAAATCATACTAAAATGCTCAAGAAACATTTCTTATTATCAAAGTTAAAAACAGTTGAGCTGCCTAATATTTTTGTGGAAGCTGGTTTCTATTGTAAATAGAATGTTTAAAAGAGCAGCATTTATTTGAAATAGAAATCTTTTGTAACGTCATAAATGTCTTTACTGTCACTTTTGAATAATTTAATGCATCCTTGCTAAATATAGTGTTTATTTCTTTCAGTTAAACCTTACTGACATCAGACTTTTAAATAGTACTGTACTTGAGGCAGAATGTGAAACAGTTTTGCATTATGCAAACAGTAGTGAAATATGCTTCATTGTTGCCACATGACCTCACTGCAAGCATGTTTAATTCTGCAATTTACTTCCCAGAAGAGATACAAAACTGGTTATTTTGCTACAGTTTTGTTTAAAAATGTCTCAACTCTTGACAGTCTGATCAAGTATAACAAGTAAAGAAAAGAGCTTAAATCATTGCTAATATTAATTTCACTTCATTTGTTTGACTGGAAATGGAAGGTTCAGTCAAGTGCACTGCATCACAGGCTACAGAATTAAATATACAGAAAAAAATACCTATATGCATTACCTATATACTGCAGAAACAATAAAAATAGTATAGTAGTATGCCATTGTAAAGATAGCCTAGCCTCTACAGTATTTATAGTTCCCCAGTATACTATAATATACTATACTCGTAGAATTCTACTCATAGAATTTTTAATCAGTCCCTTCCTTCAGAATTTGTTTGAAATTTTAAGAATTGATTTACTAAATTTAATAAAACCCAGTAGTGTATGTATATATACCTTATATCATGTCTCGAGTGGCTTGTGTATGATTTTGTTTCAGACACATAATCTTACCTGGTGGACTCTACATAACAGCACCGAGAGAGAAATACCTCTACAGAAAGTAACGACACTCAGCCGCAGGACAGACGGTATGGAACACACACACACACACAGTTGTTTTATGATATTAGTGAAGTCATTTTATAGACTTCCATTGTTTTTAAATTGGGTTTAGTGATATTTTCTATCACCTAATCAGGACGTCAGCCCTAAATATAACACTAGATTAGAAACATGATTTGGCTGATTTATACAGCAAGCCTCATAATCATAAACTAGTAAGGACTAGTCAGTCAACAGGTTTCATTATGTTAGTAAGGACATTTTTTGAATAGTGAGGACATTTTGGACTTCACAAGTTGTCAAAACTATACACACATTAATCCAGCTTCCTAATACAGGACGGAGGTGTGTGAGGAGTTTACAGCATGATAGATCTCATGAGGATTGTTGTGGCCTATTCATCAGGGTGTGGTGCTGTTCTATATATGTGTATCAGTTGACGAAACAAAAATGTCTTATATGCGTGAGAACACACACAAGGAACTGAGAAAAATACCAATTGTCATTTTCTTGGTTTTGAATGAAAGCTTACTGCATACAGTGTATTATTTTACCAAACACAACATTGAAAAAAAATTGAAATGAAGTTGAAAATTAGATGTCTCAGCATGCAATCATGCAGTATGTCATTTAATTCAGCTATAAAGCCTTTTAAGTATAATAAGTCATGATGACATGCAGTCATTCAGTACTCTAGTATATAACAAAGTACCATGGTATTACCATTTGATGCTATCACTGTAGAGCTCCCTTGCCAGTTAATTTCACAATCACCATTTTTGTGTAGGTTGTGAGTCTGTGCGCAGGGGTAAGTGTGTGCGCACCGCTGGGTTCTGTAGCCCTCGACCGGGACGATTTGCAACTGGGACGCCACCTCCTGTGATTCCCAGCACCAGAGAAGATCCCTTCTGGTCTCGTTTCTGTTGTGTCAATGCCATCATTCTCATGTGTGTCAACATATTCCTCTATGCTTACTATGCATAACGCACACCGCCACACACATCATTTCTTTGTCTTTTTGGTACAAATGCATCACCTAGACTTCTCGTAGACTTTCTTGCAATTGCGAGTTTGAGTTTATACAGTATCTAACAATTTTTTTTTTTTTTCTCAGAATTGTGAGATAAAAAGTCAGTTACCTTTTAATTGTTTATCCCATGGAGGAAACAAGCTTCCATAAAATCCCTTTAAATTATTGGGCTACATAAAATATTTTATAGATTGTGTTTTAATAGTTGTTCAGTTATATTTACATATAATGCATATATGCACTACTTACATAGAAGAACTGTATAGTTGCCTTTAAGAATAGTGCAAAAAAATAAACGACCGTGAGTTTTCTCACAGTGCATGCTTAAAAGGTAATACGTTATGCTTATAGTAAGAGCTCATAGTGTATGTTTGATAAATATGTTCACATTGACTGGGAGACAAATAAATATGCTCATTACTAGATACTCCCAAGGATGTGGGTGTAAATTTAACTGCAGTTGTTCTTGAAAATAAATGATCTGTGATTAAACTGTAATTTTCTGTACAGCATGACTGTAATTGGTGTCTAAATAATTATTTCAACAATAGCGTGAGAGTAGCCATAGTTTATATGATTGTAAGAACAGCTTGTGAATGATTTTAAGAACAGAAAATTATGAGAAACCTTAACTGTTAAATATTTGTGGGTGTTCAACTTTTTTCTCTTAATTTATATTGTTTTATTGTTAATGTGCAAATGAAAACTGATGCATTAAAATCACAAAGCAAATGTGTAAACCAAGTGTTTTTGTTGTTGTTTTTTAGCCGATTTGAAACATTTTGGGCTATATGTACTAAACCTACTTTACATTTGGAATACAAGTACAAGCAATACACTTAGTAAATAAAAGTTTATTTTTTTCCCTTGAGTTGACAGTTCATAGAGACAATATGTGCTTGTAAAATACATCCTTACATGATCACGCAATATTACACCTGACATTGCTATATTTCTACAAAAGTTATAGATCATAACACAACATAAATAGCAATGCTTGCTATCTAAACGTGTGCAGGCAATATATGTTAATAGGTGTAAAGTTGAGTCAGCAATTTGACTGTCTCATATTTTATTGCATTACATGTCAGAACAGCAGCGTTGCAGCAAAGCCTTGCTTGCTGATATACTGTATATTTTGCATATCATTGAACAGCAGGAGTATTTTCATGGGAAAATAACAGTTTAACCTATAATTTTACACATCGTACATGACAATGTAAATGAAATTACATAAATGAACTAATCAGTAGAGAGTAATTATTTTAATTATGTCACTCAAAAAATAATATCAGCTTATTATTGCTTATTTTTTTTTGGTCATGACGTAAACAGCACTAGATGTTCCAAATGTTTTCACATGGCATAGGTGGATCCAACATTTGTTTTCCATTAGAACATCAGTCAGTGGTCTTCCTGAACAGACATATGATAACAATGAAATAACTCACTCTCACTCTCACTCTAATAATAGGTACAGAAATGAATAAAAAATACATATATATAATTTTTATGTATCACCTCTGTATTTAACAACATAAATACATTTTCTGTTTTTTTCAATGATTTGTTAAATTACTGTTTAGAAAATTAAATGAGCAATTTTTAATAATTACTAGAGGTCTAAATTAAATTAATTACGGTAATTCAACATTACAGTAAAAAATAAAAATCAAATAAATGAAAAAAGTTAAAGTGTGTAATTTCTGTGGCATTAAACAGAATTACAAAAATAAACGTGACACTCACCCAATCTGCCATTGGATGTTCAAAATGATAGCCCCACCCCAAACTCACATCATTGGTTGAGCAAATGTTTTGATAGCACCACAGTGTTTACAGAGAAATCAACATGCAAATGATTTAAAGTTGTCTCTTCATATTAATCTGGGACTGGAGAAAGCATTTTCACAGAAATAAATACATTTTTGAAATCACAAAAAGTGTCATTAGTAATTCTCAAAAGTATGTTTATGGCATAAGCACAGTAAAGAAAAAATAAAGAAAAAAAATATTTACCATGTATGTAGAACTTTATATTGAATAAAAGAAATATATAGTAGTTCTAGCTCACTTCTGCATGAAAAGAAAATGACATGATAATGCATTTTTTTGCACTAGCAATATAAAACATTAAGTCTGATACGCCAATTCTAATGTCATACCTTTATCTGAAAGGACTTTAAAGTATTTGAAAGAAGAATAGACAGGAAGCTCAGATAATGGCTGATCAATGATGACACTGAATAGTCAATTGTTATGTTCATTACAGGTGTTACAAAACTGGTTTGTTGACAAGTTATAACTGATTTCTGATTTGCCTTCTGAAAGCGATCAGCAAAGATGATGGGCAAAGGTTGACCTTTGACACGTAAGGTTAAATTCAAACCTTCAAAACCTTAATCACCTGATACATTAAACATTGATGAATAAGGCTTAGTTTACCTTCAGATTTATGCAGAACACGTGTTACTGATGAATATGTTCGGGGCTCTCATCCAATGAGTTTAACTGTACAGGATGGTGACACGGATAGCTGAAATTCAGTGATAAATTGGCTGCACATACTCCGGTGGAAACACGCCCACTCTTCCACGGCACCGCCCCCTCCAGCACTGAGCATCCGAACAGTCGAGCAGGTCGATGACATCACCGCGCAAGAAACGTAGATGATTGGCATGATTCGATGTGAAGTCAAAGAGGGCATGGGCATGACGTGGCCTCTGAAACAGAAACACACACACACAAATCACAGACATGACAAGACTGTGCACTGGATCAGCAGTCAAACAAAACATAGTCCTACCTATGAAAGCCTGTTTCCACCTCAGAGTAACAATACAACGTGTTAGAAAGTCACATTGTTTGATTTAAAGACATGACTGTGAGAAATAAAGTCGCAATTACAAGAAATAAAATCTACATTCAGGAGAAATAAAGTTGCAATAGTCACAATCATGAAAAAATAATTGTAATTATGAAACAAATGTCTCACAATTAGGCTATGAGAAATAAAATTGATTTTTTTTTTCAATCTTAGAAGAAATACAATTGAAATTTACTAGAAATATAGTTGTAATTGTGAAATACAGTCACAATTACTAGAAAAAAATTGGCCACGATTGTGAGATATAAAGTTATGACTGTCAAAAATAAAGTTGCAAATGTAAAAAACAAAGGTCACAATTAAAAGAAATAAAACTGAAATTCAGGAGAAAGAGTTGTAATTGTGAGATGCAATTACAGGAAAAAAGTTACAATTACTAAGAAGCGGCCACATTTATAAAGTCGCAAATGTAAGAATCAATTTTAAGAAATAAATTCACAGTTTAGAAGAAATAATGTTGCAATTGTGAGATACAGTCACAATTACAAGAAAAAAGTTGCAATAATGAGAACAAGGTTACATTTGTGAAAAAACAGTTGCCAAAATTGTGAGTTATAAAGTAATGGCTATGAGAAATAAAGTTGCAATTGTGAGTTCTGAAAAAACACTGCCACAATTGTTAGATATAAGTCACAGTTTAAGAGAAATAAACAAAATAACTGTGAAAACTGGCTTCCATGGGTAACCCTATCCCAAAGCCAACTCTAACCTTGAACCTTGAAACTCAGCAAAGAGATCATAACAAATATCAGCAACAGGATATGATGTCAAGCTCAAGCCATGTAGGTTTGCATTGTGCATTGAGCCAAGAGATCAAAGTTTGACTTTATAAACTTTATTGGACAGACATCCTTTCGCTTCGCAAATTTGCAGATCAGAGTTCACCAGAGTTAAACTTTGGCACCTCTGTGAAAAACATCATGTGCTCATATACATGTCACAACTCTTACAGCTAATGATCCCTCAGGCTCTTTCAGGAAGATGGTTCTCTCTTTGGCAATGCTGTTGATTTTGTAGAAGTCCACCAGCTGGTTGAGGGAGCTGAAGACTTCATCCCATATGAAGAACTGCCCTAGTCCATCTTTCAAAACCTTAAAGTGCTGCACATGGTCCCCGTAACTAGAGAGAGAGAGAGAGAGAGAAGGGTTACTTACCTTCAAGATAAAGGGGTAGATCTTGGCTTGACTCACCAGTTTATTAAATCAAATATAACAGTGTTTGATTAAAGGTTTTACCTAATAAATCTCAGTTTGACATTTCAGCTGTCAGCAAATTCTTGCATCACAATGATGTAGAAGCAGAGACTTAATAACTTTAATCAAATTAGACTTTGAACAAGTCAGTGCTTATTCTCCTGTAGATACATTAAAGAATATTCCTCTCAGAAGATCAAATGCTCACTTTGAATTGCCATTGTGTATTACATGTTCTATAATAATAAACTTGCCTTGACTTGCCTTTGTATAATAATTATAATTATGTGCATGTTTTTAATAAATATTTTATAATAAATATGTTTTTTACATAGTTGCTCAATATGTTTGTGAAAACCATGATACCTTTTTTTTTTTACAGGAATCTTTGATGAATAGAAAGTTCAAAAGAACAGAATTATTTGAAATTTAAAAATTTTAATATATATACTGGCCCCAAACCTTTTAATGGTAGTTTATGTCGCCCAAAAAAAGTCTTCTAAAATCTGGAATTCCAAATATAAATTAAACCTGGAAATATAAAGAACATTTTAGGTAATGTTTTCAAATTGATTGGTTATATTTAATTCATTAAAAAATAATAATAATAACATACAAAATGAATAAATAAAAACTATAATGGAAATGAACTATAGTCATCTACCTCTCTGTCTGTATTATAAAATGCTATTTTTCTAATTATTTTCATTTGATTATTTGAAAAATATATTTTACAACCCATGTAGATTACAAAATTACTTTGGAGAAAATATAAATGTAAGATGTCATTTTTAAAATTATTGATTAATCTTATTTTAATGAAGGTACAATATAAATCATTCTACAAAAAAGATATTAGAAAACATGCTGTTAATTGTTTCTGGGTTACTGAGAAATGTGCAGGCACTGACGCACACCCTGCGCCTGCGGCAGGTGTCTTTAATCACCCGGCGGCTCCACCCCTTTTTTTTTTTTTATCACCTGGCGGCTCCACCCTGACACACCTGCTCTTAACCTGTGTGGGTTTTGCTCACAGACGTTCAACAGTCCATGCAATACTGCATGGATCACTCAACTTGTTCAGACAGAAATGCTGACAGAATGAGGAACTGCCTCAGGGATGTGGATTTGTGTGTGAGTTATACTGAAGATCATCAAAACAACAGGGCATGTTTAGGTAGAGCAAGATTGAGTCAGGATAATCACAGTCATTAGATATGACTTACCAGAGCCATATTAAAAATTCTCAGTCTCCAACTCAAACTGCCTCACATTAATTGTCTGATTTTTGTGTAGCATTATGGCTTCTGTATTTACATTAAGCTTTTAATCTGATATAATGACCCTCTGTGTCATTTTCTATAGGTTCAAAGAGCCTAAATATATTGCTGTTGAAAAGTTTGGGATTAGTACTTTTTTTAAAATAACATTTATATGATTTATTCCTGTGAGGTCAAAGCAGTGTCAAATGATTCCTTAGAAATCATTCTAATTTGCTAATTGAGAAACATTTCTTGGTTTTATCAATACCTACAACAATTGCTTAATATTTTGTGGAAACCATGATACAGTTTTTTTCAGGAATTTTTGCTAAGGTTAAGAGAGTAGAATTTATTTGAAGTAGAAAACTAAATCATAAATGTCTTTAGGGTCACTTTTTATGAATTAAATATTTTTTTGCTGAATAAAATTAAAAGAACTAGACCCCAAACTTTTGAATGGTAGTGTATGCCACATACACAAATAACATCTTATACCATCTGTACTGTATGTATTTCTCTATTAGTCCAAAAGTCTGAGTCCTGTTGAAAAATCTTTCATTCAAAATCATATTTCAACCTGGAAATATAGGAATGTTTTCAATCGGATGTTCAAGTGAATTTTTGTATTTTATTCACATAAATAAAAATTATTAATATACAAAATAATGAATAAATAAAATCTAAAATAGAAATGAACTCTTTAAATGTAGACTTTTGGACCCTGCTGTATATATATGTACATTATGTGTATTATAAATTTACTAAAGTGATTTTATTTTCACAGTAAGAATAAATGCAAGCATCTACTTTAATATTTCAAATAACTTTTGTGAAAATAAAATGTCAAAATATGGGTGAAATAATATTCTGTCGACATTCAGTGTAACAGATATAGTTATGTAAAAATGAAACTACATACGTGTTCTGTCCTGTACTTATTAAAATATATAAAAGAATAAGTGACCACACTAAATTGTATTAAAAACATCTAGATGACAAAATTGGGTAAAACCTACACTCAAAAAAATGATTTTCCAACACTGTTCAGTTTATTTTAAAAAATCATTTTCGTTTAGCACAATTATGTTAGGTTTCCCCTTTATACAACTGCATTGTGCTAAACTGACTTGAAACAGTTGCGTTTTGACTCAACTCAATATTTTCATTTTGAAGGAGCATAAATTATTTTACTTTTGTAACTAGGAAGTGGATTTCCCCTTCCCATCATGCTTTGCACGGCTGGATAAGGAGAGTAAATCTTGAAATACAATGTTATTTCAGGCATTTTTATTAAGATGATAACATTGTGAAACTTGTTAATGTTTAATGCTCTTTTATGTTTGTATTTAAAAGAGTTTCTGGTATGTTAGTGTTTTTGGGGGTTACCATTGTGGTAAAGTGTAGAGCATGTGCTTGGGTTGAGGACCTGCTAACATGAAGTAAAGTTGTTTTAATACTAAAGAAACAACTATAGGCATGCCACAGATGTAACAATACCATGTTATGCTATGCCTAACAAGTTGGATAATGCCTAAAATTAAATAAATCCAACGATAATTTTTTTTGTGTAGAAGGATGTCTGTCTGATTATCTAGTTAAACATTTTGGTTTGAGTTCAACAAGTGTAAAAAAATCACTTCATCAATGTATCAATTTCATTTAAACTATATTTGGTCATATTGAGTTGGCCCAACTCAATTACATTTCATCGCATGAAATAGTTTTTTATGAGTTGGGGCTACACATATTTATTGGATGGAAATCCTGCCCTTAATTAAATTGAGTTCATTCAATTAATTATTTTTTAGTAGGAATGACTAAATTTTTTTTTTTTGCAGTCTTCACTGAAGGAATTTAAGTTTATACAACAAGATTACAACAAATAATTTCAAACAAATTAGATTTTGTTGGAAAAATGTAATTAAATTTCGTGGAAAAGTTTACTCTAATTTTTTTAAGTTCGTTCAACAACTTTTTTTTTTGAGTGTATGTGAATCATAGGTAAAATAAAAAGTCTTTTAATGTCATCTAATTATTCTGGTTCTAAATTTACCTCAGAAAATGACTTTTTTTTGTTATATAAACTATTGTGTTTGACCCGTGTATGACCCATGTATTCTTTTATTATGACTAGTCAATATAACATTCCAGCTGTGACACAACTATATAAACAGTTCCTTAAATTTCTATTTGAATGAACATTTGCTAATGATCTTTTAAGCATTAACATTAGCTAATCTTCCTAAAACAATTCTAGCAGTTTTTATACAGGAGTCCCTGGGTCTGTAGAGGCTGAATTATGGGCACATATAGCTGATTATTACTGTATCTTTCTCTCTTTCCCTCTCTTTTGTTTCTTTTTTCTCTCTCTCCCTCTCTCTGTCTATCACACACATGTAAACACACACAGGAACATCTGTGCTGGCCTCAGGTACTTGTTAGGAAGCACTGTGCTAATAATACATGGCAGAATCGGATTCTTTGAGCTGCGATTGTGTTGCAACTGTCCCTCGATTTCTCTTTCTATTTCTTTCTCTCTGTCTCAGTAGGATTTGACGTTTTAGGTCAGGTCTTCAGAGGTGTACAGCAAAGCAATCTAAAAATAATCTATGCATGTCCACCCTCCCAACGCATGCCAACTTTTTCAATAGGATTCTACATTGAGCTGTTAATAAAAGGAGCAAAGAAAAGGTGTTGATGCTAAGGCACGCATTATTATTCTTTATAAGAGGATTTGTTCAAGTATTATGCTCTAGCACTGCACCATTTGTGCCACAGAAATGAATGAATCCTAAAGTCATTAAACAAATGGCTTGGCAACAATAAAACAGGTGAAAAAAATCAGACTTTAAAGAATAGTTCTCCCCACACTCTAAAAAATGCTGGGTTAAATACAACCCAGTGCTGGGTAAATATTGGACAGAACACATGCTGTGTTGTTTTCAACCAACAATTGGGTTAAATGTTTAACCCAACCTTCTGGGCAGTAACCCAACCGCTGGGTCTAAACAACCCAGTCACTGGGTTCGTCCATATTTTACCCAGTGACTGGGTTGTATTTAACCCAGCATTTTTTAGAGTGCAAACAGGAAAATTATGTCATCATTTACTCACCCTCAAGATTTTCCAAACCTTTATGAGTTTCTTTCTTCTGTTTAGCACAAATATGTGTAACCAAACTTGTGCTGGTAGCCATTGACTTCCATGGTATTTTTTTCCATACTATGGACGTCAATGGCTACCGTCAACTGTTTGGTTACCAACATTCTTCTTTTGTGCTCAACAGAAGAACGGAACTCATTCAGGTTTAAAACTAATGATTAAACGATGACCGAATTTACATTTTGGGGTGAGCAATCCCTTAATAAAACCTTGACCTTTTGACTTGGACTGTAACCACCTAGCAACTAACATCCAAGCAACAGCCTAGTTATTCCATATAGAGGTTTTCCAGAAAGTGTTCCGAAATGTACTTTTTGGTTGGAATATCTAAAAGGTTTCAGTTTCCACCTAGAGAACTCTGAACTGTTTAAATAGGTTCTGGAGTGCTGGGAGCAAAAGATTACATCACAGCAACACGCTACCATGCACTCCACTCTAATTAGAGTGTGTTAATGAAGAACCAGATAGGGTAACAAGGACACACATTAACACACACGCATATGCGAGTACGCTCACGTCCATTGTCAACGTTTGCATGCAGCAAATGCAGGGAATAATACTAACAAGCCTTAATAGGGAACACAATATATGAAGCATACATGTTTGTGCTGTTCTGTATAGTCCGGTGAAGGCAGGTTTCATTTGTAAGGGTGCATCTGACCTGACAGACACAGAGAACTCTCCTGGTGTGCTCTCGCTCTCCCTAATGAGAAACGCTCCACACTCCAGCGGTCTCAGACGGTTTTCTGCAGCCTGCCGTGAAATTCCGCCCACAAACCACCTGCAAAATACAAGCTCAGCTGTCAGTTCAACATCATATTGTATATTTATGGATTGAAAGGGGACTACTGGTACAGTACACTTTAAAAATGATTCTTTAGTCATCTAAATTTAACAATTTCACTCAGGAATTGCTAGTAAAGTTTAAAAATAATTACATAGTAACACATTGAATTAATTGTGAAATACTGAAGTCTGAAACAGTATTTTCTCATCAAAAATTATCTACAATAATCTTTATTTACTATTATAAAAAATAACAACTTTCATGAAGCATTTCTATGTTTTAAGTCAAACCAGCAAGTGCAAAATCTTAACGCTTTGTTGTTGTTCAAATAGGCCTACACTGAAAAATTGATTTGTGGTTTAGTCCCAGTCTGTCTATTCCCAGCATGCACCAGGGCATGAATAATTAACATGGTTGCATTGTTTGACCATTTGCCAGTTATATTTACTTTGTTGTTGCTGATTTGGTGTCGCATTTATTATCTTGTGATGTCAGGATAAGTTTATTCCTCTGTTAAAAAGACTTAACGTGTGTTGAGGTTTACAATATGTGACATTTAAAGTATTTTGTGAGTGTTCTTTTGTCTCAAGCACTTTCCATGTACATTTAGAAAAAGTACATAATATTGAATAATTTAAAATCACATAAATAAAGGGAATAATCTGCTGTTGTGATTTGAATTTAGACTTCATCCAAATAAGCCACTATTAAATTTACATTTATGCATTTGGCATTTAATATCTTTTACATTCCATTTAAGGTGTATATTTTATCAGTTCATACATTCCCTGGGAATTGAACCTATATGAGCTTGCTTGTGCTATGATCTAATGTTTTAGCTACAAAATGCCAAATTATTATTACAATCATTGCATATTATGCAACTTTAACTTTTCAAGTTCAAATAAATTATTTTGTTGTTGTTGTTGTTATTGAGTTCAGAGGGATTGATTCCCCTTAAATACTAAAAATTTCTTCACAAAATTCCCTATAGAATTAAAATATAAATGTGTGCAGTATGTGCATTGCTTTTTTCCCCCCTTTTGTACCACTGGATGTTTTCAGATTTTTAGAGATACAAGTGCCAGCATGATATAGAGTGAAATGACATGTGAGTTTAATTGTGTGAAAACATTCTGCCATCTTATACTTAATAAGTAGCTTCATCTGCATTTATCATAAGCCGCGATTGATCTCATTCAGTCCGCTCTTTTTATCACGATTGTGATTTTTAACTGACTCATTCTTTTATTTCAGAATAGGTTCTCAGTCGTAAACTGCTATGTTCAGGTCAAGCTACAGCATGATTGTTGGGGTTTGGTCTGGGCTTTGACTTTTACCTATCCTCAATGCCTCACAGGTTTCTCAATCAAACTGCAAGGTAAGGAAGTCCTTCCCAAGCAGTTTCAGTCCTAATCACACCATTGGGAAGGCCACACCCACAGCAATGGGTGTCGTATGACGTCACAGTGAGGTGAAACGCTGGGAAATCCCTACATTTGTACTTCAGAAGAAGCTTCACTCTTAAAAATAAAGGTGCTTCACGATGCCATAGAAGAACCTTTTTGTCTAAATGGTTTCATGAAGAACCTTTAAACTCTGAAGAACCTTTCTGTCTCACAAAATGTTCTTTGTGGTGAAAAAAGGTTCTTCAGATTATAAAAAGGTAAGCAAGAGATGGTTCTTTAAAGAACCTTTGACTGAATGGTTCTTTGTGGAACCAAAAATGGTTCTTCTATGGCATCGCTTGAAGAACCTTTTGAAGCACCTTTATTTTTAAGAGTGTTCTTCTTCAAAAATCTTTTTTTTTTTCTAGTCTGGATGACACAGATTAATTCTTCAACACATACAATTCTAAACCCAACCCTAAACTTGCTCCAGCTGAGCATCCAGCAGCACCTTTCCAACTTGTGCAACTGCCATCTTGCCCAACACAATTAGAACCATGGAGAAAGCAACACTTGTCAAATACTTTGTGGACCACTAAAGATATCAGCACTACAAATAAAGTAAAAGCGAAAAGTATAACATGAATAGATTTTGGAAATGTCCTAGTTTCCAACTGAGACAGTGTCTCTGCATAAAACATCACAATAACAGACTCTGAAAATATGACTAGGCTGTCTCCACTTGAAGTGATTTATTATGCTAGAACTATACCATTTCCTTTTAAAGACTGCAAAATTTTCCCAAAACATTAAGACGCCCCAGGTGAATATGCACTCATTTGCATACATTTCTAGAACAGAAGTCTAAACAATGGACAAAGCCACAATCAAAATTCTTGTTTAATTGTATTGACATATTAAAGTTAAAGGTTTTTTACAGAAGCATATCTCTTGGATATCTCTTTTTATCGCTCCATAAATACTGTAAAAACAGCTAGAAAACATGTTTTTAGGAATAAAATGTTGTATAAAACTAATGATATAAACACCATATAACCTCATTTTGAGATAATGGCCTATAAAGATATGTACTGTAATAGATGAAGTGCAATAAAAATTAGAAGTGCATTTTGTACGTTTTCTTTCCATCAACACCACGTTATGAAAAGCCAAACTTGACTCAAAGACAAAATTGACCAGTGCATTTAAAAACAATGTTTTTGCGAGAAGTTTCTTGCCTTAACGTATTTTGCCAGGTCATTCACAGATTCATTAGATTCATTTCTGTCATGTGATACTTACGTGTGAGGTCTTACATTGATATAGTTCTTCGGTACATAGCCCCGCCTACCAAACAGCTCAGCCGTGTACCAGTTTGGATCATCATCCATGTTGGTCACCTAAAATAATCATAATACCAGTATTCAGATGTCCACTATCAGCTTAGGTTAGATATTTATCCTCTTTATTTAAGAATAAACTAGGCCAGGCTTTCCAAAACTAGGGTTCATGAATCAATGGGGTTTTGTGAAATAAAGAAAATCTAATAATCAAATCTTTAAAAAGCAAAATTAATTCATATTTTGAAATTTATATTTTTTAAATATTTAATTTGAAACTATTTTATTTTGATAAATTTTATTTTAAAATATCTTGAAATTATTTATTTTTTAAATAAAACACTTGTTCACTTTTCTATATTGAAATACCATCAAATACTTCAAGTATTTTACATCGGAGGGGTTCAGCTGACAAAAACATTTGGTCCAGGCTATTCTAAGTACATACCAAAGTAGGGTAATTGAGTTTTCTGCATATGCTTTTCAGAAATTGCTTTGGAAGTATATTTTGAATTTAATTTACCAAAAAAATAAAAAATAAAAAAAGAGTTTAAATCTCTAAAATTACCATTTTCTTAGATAGTGTAAATTTAAAAGACTTTTCAAGTATCCATATACATATTATGTATGCAGTTCCCCAGATAACATAATTTGGTAATCAAAACAAAAAAGCAAATTACACATAAACAAATAACTGACTATGGTAGTGTTTTACCGCCTTTACTGTTTATGTTTTATTTTTTGGATTACATTTTTCCTAATAGGTATCTAATTTGTGACCCTGGACCACAAAACCAGTCTTAAGTCGCTGGGGTATATTTGTAGCAATAGCCAAAAAAACATTGTATGGATCAAAATTATCCATTTTTTATGCCAAAAATCATTGGGATATTAAGTAAAGATCATGTTCCATGAAGATATTTAGTACATTTCCTACCGTAAATATATCAAAACTTCATTTTTGATCAGTAATATGCATAGCTAAGAACTTTTTCTCAATTTTCTCAGTATTTTGATTTTTTTTTCTTCTTTTTTTTTGCACCCTCAGATTCCAGATTTTCAAATAGTTGTATCTCAGCCAAATATTGTCCTATCCTAACAAACCATACATCAATGGAAAGCTTATTTATTCAGCTTTCATGTGATTTAGAAATCTCAATTTCGAAAAATTGACACTTTTGACTGGTTTTGTGATCCATGGTCACATTTATAAAGGAGCCTATAAAGATATCTTCATAAAGATATCTTCACACAAGAATTACCTTGTACAATACCATCCCACAAGCTGCCCAGCTACATATATCACCACCTATTCACACAGATATCCATTCTGAAATACATGCTAAGACTAAGTGCACACACTCCCAACTGACTCACTGATCTAGTATTTTATGCAAACATGCAGCATGCAGACTAGCATCCTTTATAGTTTCATTCAAGTGTGCCACATATCCACAGAAAACTACTGCACACACACACACACACACACACACACACACACACACGCACACACACACACACGCACACACACACACACACACATACACACACACACACACACACAGACTCACCTTCAAGATGTCACCCT
>JAFVLL020012516.1:0-32492 GCA_021397915.2 Tor tambroides | reverse complement strand
TTTATCGGTCTGGTTAGTGGCTCCGGCTACAAACACAGTTAAAGTTAAAGTGATGAGTAATGAAGTTGGGCTCAGGTTGTTGTGCTGTGGGATGTTTCACATACATTTATTTATTTGTGGCGACCCGCCACAATATCAAAACTGACTGATTTTCCAAAAGGCTTCGTTGAATAAACATGAGCAAGTACTGCACGTTTAAAAATCAAAGCGAGGCGCGGGTGTTGTTATATCACTGTATTTCTGAAGGAACACTGTCTTTCATCTTGCATGTTATATGCCTGATAAAGCAGCATTTGTGAGCTCACCGCTGCTAGTGTACAGCCCAACAGCCGTTCCCGGAGAAACCTCTAGTGCTCTCTCGTCTGAAAGCTCCGGTTCCCATAGAAACCTGGGGCTGGACCATAGGGTCCAACCAGCAGACCAGCAGCTGCGCGTGCGCAGTCATAAACGCGTTGGAGCTACGCATGCGCATTAGCCTGAAAAATAAGCTTTTTAAATGCTATTCGAGCATAAGAAACAACATTCATGGTGCAGTTTATTTCAGATTTTATTGCTGATTTGAAATATGTAATTTAATCGCGAGTTCAGCGAGTCATTTTTGAGATTTCAGGATTCCCCCATTCATTTAGATAGGACTTGGTCTTGTCTGAGCTGCCCGGAGGCGTTGCAAATATGGCGGCCGAGTGAACGGACTTTCCTTGAAAGGGACTTTGTTATAGGTCAGCTGAGTTGCGCTGTTTAGTTGAGCTGACCGGAAATCAGTCTATTTGTTCACAGTGAACTGAGCTTTGTGTTTCTGCAAATATTACTATTACAAACTGTCAAACGTGGCTGAACTTCGGGAGACATGGAACAAGTCGGAAACAAGTATTTGTGCCAGGATTATTTCAGGTGTTTTTGGCTGTAGTTTAATATTCAGGGTAGTAAAGCATGTTAGAAGCTTGTACACAACTTACAGAAATCATAATTGTGTGTCCAAATTACCATACTTACTACAGTTATGTTTAACACAGTAAGCACATAATAAATTATTATGTAATGGAATGCCATCTTATAAAATATTTCATCCACAGAGCTCTCAAAATTTGATGCTTTTTTATTTTGGATGATAGTGTAATACATGGATAAGTTATTACAAATTAGTTAATATAAGTTACTACACTTATTATTTTACAGAAACTATCATTAAATATATCTAGGGAGCTGTACAGAAAATTGTTTTTAAGGGGGAGATAATTGAGATTAACAATCCTGTTTAACACAATTATTAAAAAAAAAAAAAATCAATATTTGGTTGACATTTCACTCTGTTCTGTCTGATTTTCTCAATAGCTTTGCATTCCTCAATGAAAATGCAATTTGAGGATGGTATATTCATCAAAGATTACATCAGGATGATGGCGTATATGATCGTGTTGTGTTTCACACTGGCAATTTCGTTATCGTTTTGGGTCCTTTCCATAACTGCCAGCACATACTATGGTGAGAGTTCACTTTCTAATTTCTGTTTGAATACATAAGGGGTGTGTGTGAAACCAGCCTTATTGCCCAGTCAGTCAGTGTATGTGTATGAAAGGGTCTCCTATGGAAACAGGTTTCTAAGACACCTTAACATCATGTCTAAAGATCTAAATGTAAATTTAAATGAACTAAATAACCAAAGAAAATATTTTGAGATTACAGTAATTATTTCTAAAAAGTACATTTCATAATAAATGTGGCATAAAATGTCACTAAAAACTGTGACATAAATTGATAACAGTTGTGATTTATACATTATTCTTTCCACCATCTACACACACAGTGTATCCTTGCAGCTTTCCATGATGTCCCACCACAGAAAAACTGCCTATTATTTATTGTGTGTTACTGTACACACACAGGCACAATTTTAACCACTTTAAGTTTAGCTACTAAAGAAGGAAATTGAGTTAAAACCTGTAGTAGGAAAATACTGAATAGAGATTATTGTGACAATTATCATACAACAAAGTATGGCAACAGTATTACAGAGATGTTGTATAATTGTAATAATTACAGTGCGTGTTTATACAAAATGCACAGCATGCAAAATCAAAATTTAGATATTTGCGAATAAGTGGGCATATTTCATTTAAATCATTGGATTTGAAAGCAAATTGAAATTGTAAACAGCATGGTTCACATATGCTTTTGAAAAGTCATGTTAATTAACAAAATTGTATGGTAATGTAAAATTTCGAGGATTCTGACTTTTCATATCCAGTTCATTCCATATAAAATACTGTTTTATATGGTACTCTATATTTACTCAGGTACTCTGCAGCCAGTATCACCATGGCGGTGGCTGTTCTCCGTGCTTGTCCCTCTTTTCATCACATTTCGAGCCTTTAAACACAAGAATCTTGATCATGGTGGTGCCATAGGAGGTGAGAAATATATTTTGAAGTTCAGATGGTGTTTTATGGGGTCATTTTAATGTCACATCAACATTTGTTACAGGTCATAAAGGGATTTTTTTTATACAAACCCCAAAACAGACATGCTTGGAATCTCAAGTAATGTGTAGAAAAAAAGTCACCAAAAACAAACCCCTCAACAATCTAAATCTACGTTTCCCAAGCCTTTTCCTGGAGGCACAGCAACAGTTTCGCTGAAACCATTCAATTGCGCGAAAGTTTAAGATAATTTGCGATTCATAGATTTCACGTCTGAAAGAGACGTGTACATGCGTTTTCTGTATGTATGTTCATTCTATGAATCACAAGTACGTACGCATATTTGAGAGAAATTTAGGATGGTTTCTTGCAACATTTTATAAATGAGGCCCCTGAAAACGATAGGTCAGATAAAAAAGACATCCAAAATGTCTGCTGTTGATGTTCTTCCAGGAACACTGTTGGGAAACTAACCCATCCTAACCAAACACACAGCAGATTATGGCATTAATTAAACACCCTGAACAAAACCGTCCATGATCCTAAGCACTTAAATATTACAAATAGTACATAGGAAATGAGGTAAATATCAGACAAACTAAAATGATCGTATATAAGCCATACAGGTTAACGCATTCTGCGAACGAACATGAGCCTCTGAGTGCTTTTTCTGCATTCTACAGTATATGTTTAATTTTAATTGGAGCAGCCGTGGCCTAATGGATAGAGAGTTGGACTTGTAACCCGAAAGTCGTGGGTTCGAGTCTCAGGTCCGGCAGGGATTGTAGGTGGGGGGAGTGAATAACCAGCACTCTCTCCACCCTCAATACCACGACTGAGGTGAGACCCTTGAGCAAGGCACCGAACCCCCAAACTGCTCCCCGGGTGCCGCAGCATTGGCTGCCCACTGCTCCGGGTGTGTGTTCACTACTGTGTGCATGCACTTGGATGGGTTAAATGCAGAGGACAAATTCCGAGTATGGGTCACCATACTTGGCCACACACCCTTTCCCTTAAGTATTTTATTTGATGAAAACCCCTAATACCTCTGGGATTCTGGGAGAGGAAAGAAAGCCACAGAGAGCAGTCCTTGGAATATGTTCAAAGGTGTCACTTTGGTATGCAAAAATAATATGGTTAGAAGGACAGAGATCAGAGAGCCAAAAAAGGATAAAATGTCAACAATGTCATATTTCAGTTATTTAGAAAAATTCCAGATTGCAGTTTCAACTGTGACATGATAAACATCATGACTGGGTCAACAGATTAACTGTATAGATCTGGCTCAAAACGTTGATTCATTCATAATCTGGATTTGAGCTGCAAGAGGGTGCATGATATACTGTTGTAATATTTTGAAGTGATTAAAAAAAGCTTGGAAATAGGCAAATACAGAACTGGAACATTTAACATAATACATTGTATTTTATAAGAGAACCACACTGTGGATATATAGGAACTGCTCTGAGATTGCTTTATGATGATATAATGCTGATATAATGATATAATGATGACTTTAATACCATCTCTCCTTTCTCCTCAGTCAAATCCACATGCAGCAGTAATTATGAGGTCTATAGTATACTAGTCGTTCTTCCTATGCCAGCATGCAACCTTTGGCTTTGAGGAATTATTAGGCCTGTCATGGTTATTATATAATGATTATTACATAAAAAGTAAGATTCTTTGGAGATAAATAATTAAAAACACAGCATTACATTCTGAACAGGTTTGCCTCAAGAACCAGTGTAGTAAGTCAAATTGTTAGATAATATTTGAAAATATATATTTTTTAAAATCCTTTTGTGAATGAATGCTAGATTTTTCATTCAACCTCAACAAAAATGCACCATACAATTCTCTGTACTAAATCAATAATTAAAAAAATGCTTGTTTTTAAATGATACATAATACATATTTTTGCAAAAATGGCTTAAAGCTTTTGAACCTTGTCAATTGCTGCTTGCAGCTATAATTTTGACAATGACAAATTTTTTTTGCCTGTTGTCATTTGTGAAAGTGAATAATTTGGGACAGAAATATATTACTATTACATAATATATTGTATAATAATAACACAGCATCTTGTTGCTGTGGCTGGATTGTACTGATCATGATGTGACTAGATTAATAAATTGCAAATTAACCAATCTTCATCTCTTTGCAGCGATGCTGGTTGGCTTTGTTCTTACCATGGCCAATATGAGCTTTTTTGGAGCTTTGTTCACCTTTTTTGTCACATCCAGCAAACTAACCAAATGGAAGGGAGATATCAAAAAACAAATGGACTCAGATTATAAAGAAGGTATGTGTCATTCTTAACTGAACAATTCTGATATTTCAGAATATTTTTTTCTCATTCTTATGGGTTAGTTTTGAGTAGACAAAGAAATCTCTATTTTTGTTGCTTGTCTTTGTAGTGCAAGACCGTTTTTGTTATTCTTCCAGTTATTTACTTATGGCCAAATTAATCAGAAGTATTGGTGTGACTCTGTGGGTAGACAGACAACAGATATGACATCATATTCATGTTTCATAGGTTTTCAATTCAATTCAGGAATGATTTTTTGTGAATTCAGAACAGTTTACAATGAGATTCAATCCGATTTCGATTAATGATTCTATTCTGAATTTATAGAATTCATTCATTCATAGGAGTATTTACTTCCTACCTGTAAAATTAAAAAATGGTATATGTAGAAATTGACTTAATCCAAGATTTTAAAAAATGCTTTAAAAGTATTAGTTCATACTGTTGTGCAGGCAGATTTTAATGTTTAGTCTACATAACCTGTTTGCAGTGCTCCAAATACATTAAACAGCAATCATACAACACTTCCATGGATAGTCTACCCTAGAATATCATGCACTTTTCCAACAAATCCTAACTTTTCTTCACTTTTCTTCACACTTATTTTATCTTCTGGAAGACATGTAAGTATCTTCTGTAGCTTCTGAAGGGCAGTACTAAATGAAAAAAAATTATGATATTTAGGCAAAAGAAGAAAAATGTACACATCTTCATTCTGTTCAAAAGTTTTCACCCCCACCCCCCGGCTCTTAATGCATGTCACACAAGTCGAGTTTTACTTAAAATCTGAGGTGTACAGGGTAAACAGGACTGGCAAGAGCACTGTCCCCTGTGGGGCCCCTATGCTGCTGACCACATTCTCAGAGGTGCAGTCCATCAGTTGGGTATACTGAGATCTTACAGTGAGATAGTCCATAACCCACTTTATGAGGTATGAGCCCACACCCATTTCCGTCAGTTTGTCTTTCAGGAAAGGAGGCTGGATGGTATCGATTGCACTGAAGTAATCAAAAAAAATGATCCTCACAGTGCTACTGCCCCTGTCCTGATATGAGAGAGACCGATGGAGTAGGTAGAGGATAGCATCATCCACTCCCACCTTCTGGTACACAAGACGGTCTAATGCAGACGGTCTAATGTGTGGCAGACCTATGGTCTGATATTGTGTAGCAGCAGCTTTCATGATGTGTGATGTCAAGACGACCTGCCTGAAATCATTGAGATTTTTGGGGTGTGGCTTCTTCTTCCACAGCACAGGAACCCTCCCTAAATGTAAGCCCAGGTTGAAGATATGCTGTAGAAGGTCACCAAGCTGCAGAGCACAGGCTTTGAGTAGTCTTGGGCTGGAGCTTTACTGGAGCGGAGCCTCCTCAACTCTCTGGGTGTATGGGTGACTTGTATGAGTGACTTCAAAGTCCTTAAGTGTCTCAAGGACTGTTCCATAGGTGCATATGCATCAATTGTTTGTGTATGGAAAATATTGTTTAAACCCTTTCCAATAAAGATCTGTATAGCTTATTTGGGTTTTACAAAATTATCTTTAAATTATAGTGTCCTGAAAAAGGGACATTTCTTTTTTGCTGATTTTAGAGATATATAATATCAAAATAAAACTGCCTGAGTCCATAGAGCAGCCACATTTAGCACTGATATTTCCTACTTTTCATTGCTTTCCACTTAGGTCTAAAGACAAATCACATAAAAGTTTGATGCCATTCAAGGAGTTGTTCTGCTCTGTTTGGTTATTGTAATTCACTTCACCCTTTCTGAATTCTGCAGAGGCTTAGATGTTTGCTTGACATGGATGTTTTCTTGTGTGGAAGTGGCAGAAAGCAGATGAGGCACTTGTTTCTTCAGCTCTGGTGGTATCCTAAGAAGCAGTTCATCAGATAGTTTGTTGTGTTCCCCAAATCAAATTTTTCTTTAATTTCCCCCTTTGATTGTTTGGGCACATTTTGGATTTTTTTTTAATTCACTTTTTTTTCCACAACTAAGTGCAAATAACAGTATGTTAGTCTTGAATGATTAAGCTTTGAGCTTAAGCTTTTTTTAATGCTCATTTGTTTGTTTATGCATCTGTCCAATGCATCCTCCAACCCAATCTTTCTCAAAGTGTTTTTTTTTTATGTTGCTGTATAGAATGCTTGTTGATAACATTACTTATGTGTCTTTCATGTCTGCAGGAGGCCAGAGGAACTGGTTGCAAGTTTTCTGTAATGGTGGAGTTCCTACTGAATTGGCCCTGCTCTATATGATTGAAGTTGGTCCTGGAGAAATACCTGTGGATTTTGGGAAGCAATATTCTGCTTCATGGATGTGCTTATCACTCTTAGGAGCACTGGCTTGCAGCACAGGGGACACCTGGGCTTCTGAAGTTGGTCCTGTGCTTAGTAAGAGAAAGCCCAGGCTCATCACCACCTGGAAAGATGTCCCAGCAGGTACAGAGTCCAAAAATTAAATGGTTGAAATTAACAGAATATTCTTAGTTAAATACATTATGGACTGATTCCACAGATGTTGTGAATAACCACAGACAATAATTATGTCCAGGATTTGAAATTTTTTTTTTTTCTTCAGCAGTCAAGCTACTCAGAAGTTGTACTAGCCAAAACAAAAATATCAGCAATAATCCACATTATCAAAATGACAGTTTAGGTTTAAATATATTTACAATAAAATCTAATTTTGAATTTTTAAATCACTTTTGACTGTTTTATGTCATTGTTTGTGGATAGTGTAAATATGAAAGAGTAGTGCCACCAGTGAATCCTATCTGTTGCAAAATACTTTGAGACTGTGATTTTTCTTATAAAACAGCATTTATTTCCCCAAATATAGCTGACCCCAAATAATTGTTTAAATATAAAACAATGTGGTAAGATTAGTGGACAAGCTTTCAGCTATTTCTTTTCATCAGCTATTTCAAGTCAGCGTACTGAACTCAACGTATTAAAGCCTCTTTTCCACTTACATTCATAAAAAAAAACAACAACAACAACATCCCATTATTCTCACTCTGACAGTGACGAAAATCATGCCCCATAATATGATGACATATGATGGCAACATTATACCCCAGCAATAGAATTTCACAAAATTCCCATGCCATTCGCTACTTTGCATCAGAATACACTGATCAGCCACAACATTAAAACCGCGATGTCTTCGACCCCTCAACATTGCATCACTAGCTGCATTTCCACTGTCGGGCCAAAACCGGCGTGCTAGTGCATGCCAGGGCCAGTCATGTTTCCACTGTTACTTCCGGGGCTTGATCGTGCCTCATCTGGGCTTCCCCTGGGCCAGCTCGTGCTGCTTTTTTTAAAAATTTTATTCAAAGAACAATAACATACAACGTTATCAAGAAACAAAATTAAAAAAAAAGAAAAAGGAAAAGAAAAAAGATAGAAAGACAAATTACAACAAACAAAACAGTTGCCAGGGGGAGGAAAGTATTAAACTTCAAAACAAAAAAAACAAGATATACACATGTATATGTAAAATCAAATAAATAAATTGTAAACTTCACAAACTTTCAAAGTTCTTACAGCTTTCTTATTCACAGAGTCTCTGATACTGTCAATATAAATACATATTTCAGTCAACAAAACCATAAAATTGGGTTTTTTATTGGTAAATTTACACTTATGAATGTGAAATTTGGTCAACAGAATAAGTAAATTAATTAAGTAAAAGTACTGTTCCTCTTGGTCATAGTCAGTAAAGCCAAAAAGTACATTTTCCCATAAGAGTGAAGAAGGTTTTAAACACTGAATATTTTCACTAATAAACTTTTGGACCTTACACCATAGTGTAACTGAGTATGTACAATAAGTGCAAGGCAGTTTCCTCAGATTCATTACAAAAAGTACAATTTACATTTATTCCTTTTTTAAATTTTTGTAA
The DNA here is from genome assembly GCA_021397915.2 of Tor tambroides. NCBI lineage: Eukaryota > Metazoa > Chordata > Actinopteri > Cypriniformes > Cyprinidae > Tor > Tor tambroides. The sequence goes on along the minus strand of JAFVLL020012516.1, from coordinate 23,858 downwards.
ATAATGATTTGCTGGATAAAATCTGTGAATGAGCTTATAAGAAACTTCTTTAATCTTATTTCTAAGATGCTATTTCTGTGGTAACAACCACACTTTTCTCCAGCAAATCAATTTTCCATTTAATGAGACCCAGTGAGGCAAAATATAAGGTACAGTAACAATTTCTCTTTGGAAAAGAGTACGAATAGCTCTATTATTACTCTTGATGGAAAAACAAATTTTACCAACATAAGATTTAGTAACATCAAAAGACACTGAACTGGGAGAATGGTCTTTATCAATAGCTCTAAATAGCATTTGTGTACCGGAAGGAATTGAACCAAAAACCATTGCAAATTCTTTTTGAGTAACTGGTATTTTATAATAAGAAAGGAATTCATCATAAGAAAAGAGTGTTCCTTCTTTATTATATAACTGACTAACCAATTTAATATCGTTGACAAACCAGTTCTTTAAAAAAAAGAGATTTGTGTTTATAAAGAATGTTTCTGTTACTCCAGATGAAATAGCGATGCGGAGAAAAATTGTGCTTATGTATTAATGACCAAGATAGGAGCACTTGTTTGTGGAAAGCAGATAACTTAGGGCCAGCTCATTCTTGAGGAGTGGTTATGAACAAAGGCGGGGTTTCTCCGCGTCTGGAGAGCGTCAGCACTGCAGATTATTATTATTACAATTATTATTATAATGAGCCTTGGGCACCCTTGACCCTGACACCGGTTCACGAGTTGTCCTTCCTTGCATCACTTTTGGTAGGTACTAGGGATGTGCAACAGCGATCGAGTACTCGGCCGTGACAGCAGTGATCGATCATGAAAATGATGATCGTGGAAAAAAAAATAAATAAAAAAATTTCTGGCCAATTGGCTATAGCAGCACTTTGTGTGGCACCCTGAGCTCTGATTGTTTAGCTTGCCACAGCATGCAGTCCAAAGTATAGATGTGAAAAGAGAAAGAAGCATGGCTTCGAAAGTTACGTAGTGATGTCTGGGTTAGCTACATATCTGATTAATCTAGTATGCATTGGGATATTAACATTTATTAACATACTGATACTGCTTTTAGATGTTTCTTTTTTAAAAATACCGATGTTATAATAATGCAGCAGTGCGTTTATCGTCATGTTTGTTCAATAGTAGGCATACTTTTAAAATTGTTTTCGTTCTACATATGGCTTCGAAAATGCGCAGGCGATTTATATATAAATATATATATAGCACAAATCTGCCACAAACAGCATTATAATGAGAACTTTATAGAAATCTATAGTAAATTCTGTTTTCTTTACTTGCCCTTTTCAGCATGCTGTTATGAAAGAGCATCACGGTGGGAGCTCTCTCTCACTCTCTCTCTCTCTCTCTCTCTCTCTCTCTCGCTATAGCACGTAACTTAAATTTCACTGGCATTTGCATCCTTTTGTGCAGATAAAAGTTGTAATGTTATGTCTATGTTATGTATCTAAGTTATCTGATTAATTTAATAGGATGTGTCGTAGAACGGGTTTCAGTTTATTGGCATAAAGCCACTTTTCAGCTTCACCTCAGGCAGTTATTCCTTTTTAGATGCCCTTTTTTTAAATAACATTGCATCATAATCATAATCTAACAGTGTTCTAATCATGTGTTCATGTTTTCATAGACAGGTTTTTATGTCATATTTTTACCTTTAACATTTATTTTCATAACATTCTTCGGATATTTTCATTATTTCCATTACGACCATGATCGCCCCAATCCACTCCCCCCACCCGATGATCAAAATAAGAAATTGCCAAAAATGTGACAGAACATGATCATAACCTCCAGATTGGCTAGTGAGTTTATAGAGTAACCTGTCTCATTTAATTTTCATTCACATTTGGAGGGTTGGTGAGTGTTAATTTTAAACCCTGATTATGGTCAGTATGAAGTAATTTATTTAAGGAAAAGGCCTTTGTCTTAACAGCTATAAAATGGTTTATAGGTACCAATGGCGGAGTCACTCCTGTTGGATTAGTGGCCAGTGTTTTGGGTGGAGGCACAGTGGGAACAGCGTACTACTTCATGCAGCTCCTGTTGGTAAAAGATCTGCATTTAGCAGTTCCTCAGTGGCCTATCATCTTGTATGGAGCAATAGCTGGTCTGTTTGGATCTCTGCTAGATTCATTCCTTGGTGCAACCATGCAGTATTCAGGTAATCTGACTGATTATTATTAAAGGTAAAAAAAATCAAATAGATTAATTCATATATTTTTCCCCCTGTGGTCCACCACAATATTATTGCAAGTTTCTTGCAACAGTCATACTAACAGTGCTGATTTACTTTTATGCAATGTAAATAATTTATCATCTTCTGTCAGCGCTCCTTTTTATTCTAATTGGACATGAAAAGTTAGCACTGAATGATTATTGATTCTTAAAATCCCAAGATCAATCTTTTAATCAGTGCCTATGAATGTTACGTTAATAGTGCAAAATAAAATGTAACTTAATGTTACTTTATTTATTTAACAATAATGATGAAGGATTCAAAACATGGTAATTTATCACATTGGACTAACTTATTTGTCTTTTTTCCTTGGTTTTCTTTTAACATTTGTTTAAAATATTCTAGGTGTTTGACAATTTTTTTTCCCTTTCCATCAAGGATACGATGAATCCATTGGGAAGGTTGTGAGTTATGAGTCACCGAGCATTAAACGAATATGTGGGAAACCCATCCTGGACAATAATGGAGTGAATCTGTTCTCTTCTGTACTCATAGCACTATTCCTGCCTGGGGTTGCTTGGATATTCTGGGCTAGGCACTGAATCATGTGATTTTAATTATGTATCATGTCCCTTTTAGGATAAAAAGCAGTTTATGCTAAAAACAATGCCATTACCATAACACCAAGGGTTTTTTTTTGTTGTTGATGTTTTTTTATTTTATTTAATCAAGCACAATTCAAACTCCCAATGTCTTTGTTTCTACACATTGTAATGAGATTTTCGAAATTACTTTAAAGTTGAAATGTGTAATGTTAAAATACTTCACATATGAGAACAAATAAATTATATTAACCTTGAAAGGCTGCCAAAGGCACATACTGACTCTCCAAGTATTTCATCTTGTGTGTCTCAATGACTTTGGAAAGACTGGCAAATAGACCAATATTTATGCATTACAGCACAGTACACAGAGCTCAAAATACTGTAAAAAACCGTCAAAAGTCACAGACTACAAGAGACAAGAATAGGTTCTAGGCCACTACAGGTCCGATCACTTCATTACATGCCCACTTGGCAATTTTTTCGTAGTCCATTTCTTACGTAAACACTTTGAGTATATAATAGCGTTTTCTGTGTATTACCAAATGTATGTGTCTCTGTGTAAGTGTCTATGCTACTTATTACAGGTGTAGGTTCTGGTGTTTTGTGTATGTCAGAGATCAACACATTCAAGTATTCCATTGGAATATACGTGTACTTTGTGGAATAAAGTACCCTTACACACAAAGCATGCTAGGTTCTTCAGCCATTCAATCATCCATTTCTGTTTACTCTGTTTACTATTTTATTTAAAATAATAATTATGATCATGAGCCATTTGGTGATTCTGAATGATGTTTTTTTAAGTATTTATATTTGGTTCCAGATATGTAAAAAAAAAAATTGTGTTCAAAACTAACACTCGCCAAGCACCAAATGTGGGGTAGAAATGGCTTTGGCAAGTAAATAAAATGAGAAGGAAGAAGAAAATCTAATCAACAAAATAACACGCATTACTGGTAAAGATGGTAAAACCTGCTCCTGCTCCAGGTTACCTATGCAAACATATTTTACTTGTAGCCTAGATGATGTTTGGACATTACAACAAAACCATATACTTACATGTTATGTTTGCTTTGACACGTTGACACGCATGTTTATACCGACCCATAATGAACCATCACCTAAAAACACTGGAGCCTCAACTGCTTTTCACTGCATTTATGTACATTTCCTTTAGTTTGGAATCTGATTTAAGATAGGAAGGCATATGTGGTCAATTGGAACACGCCTATGGTGTGCTACATGGATGATGTTTTTGTGTAGGCCAAACCTATGGATCCTTCAAAAAGAGACACAGCAACAATCACCAAAGTAAAAGCTAAAGTTGGGCTATATACAAACTACACCACAGTTGTGCAACTTAAACGACACCACCATTAAAGCTTCTGACAACTCTTTCAATCTTTAAAAACATGTTCATTGATCCACTGTGTGCTTCTTATATTGTGGATGAGTCTGCCCCCCAACTTTTTTGGGGAATGTGTCCAATGCTGTATTATTTTGAGAAAATGATTACAAGTTTGTTTAAATGCATTTCTTTTAGATTGTTTTTCTTTGATGTTGAATAATGATGTTTTACTTGGCTTCTGCAGTTTAAATATAATTTACCTCTGGCAACTGTAAAGCTTTCATCTGTAAAAAGAACTGTAAAATCCATCTCATTGTGTCACATATGTAATATTTACGTATTAGAAAACTCCACACTGAATTATAATTCACACCAAATAATTTCACATTTCAGCACTGATGCTGCACAGCTAAGGAAGGGAAGCACTAATGAATGTAGCACACACTTTAAGATAATTTATAGTATAATATTTTTATAAAGACAAAATTATTTTGGGTTGTGGTATGAATAAATAAACACATATGTGTTAAAACGTAAGAATATAAGTAATCATGAGGACAGCACATTGTAACCTGACACCAGCACCTGCAAAACATTGCACATTACAGATTAAACAACAGTTCACGTAAATACAGTTTTAAAGACCACACATATAATACAAATAAATAATTAAAATAAATGCCACTGGACTGACAATATTTTAAACTTCACACTCATTTGAACTATTGACCTATGACATCCTATAACGTGCAGTTCATTTAAATGTCAATGTTTGGCATGAGTCACAACACATGACTTACTTTTTGACTTCTCTTTCGGTCAGACAGTAACAGGGAATGATTTCTGTTGAACGTCAGTTGTTCATTTCATTTTATTTCATTTATTTTAATTATTTAAGTGCCAATACACAGACAGAAATTAATCGCCTTGCCGGTTATCACCAGATGATAACACAGTGTTGAAAAGCCTTAGTGCTTCGCAAAGCTTCATTTTACTTTTACTAGTGTGTACCTGTGGAAGATTTTTATTGGTCAAAATATGAACTGTTCAAGTATAATCACTGTGAATATAACCATCAAGTTATTCTACAATTATAATCTTGTATTTGCCTGTGTGTAGAGGCCTGCATGAGAATGGAATGTGCGGACATTACAAAACTGCAGTATATGGTGAAGCTGCACATCCTATTTTTTCACCGTTATTTATATAGTGCTATTAACAATACAGATTGTCACAGCAAGTTTACAGTATCAAATAGGAAAATAGTGTGTCAATAATGTAAAATTACAAGATTAAACACTCAATTTTCAGTTAAAGGCATTTCATTATTGAATTCAGTGATGTCATCATCCAGCTCAGTTCAGTTTAAATAGTATCTGTGCCATCAAGTCGACGATATCGCTGGAAATTATGTGTCCTCAACTAAGCAAGCCAGAGGCGGAACCGGGAACACTTCCCATAACACCCGATGTACAGTGCCCTCCACTAATATTGGCACCCTTGGTAAATATGAGCAAAGGCGGCTGTGAAAATAAATCTGCATTGTTTATCCTTTATATCTTTTATTCAAAAAATTCACAAAATTCCAACCTATCATTGAAGTAAAACAATTGAAAGTGGGGTGAAAATCTCATTGTGAAATAAATACTTTTTCTAGTTCATGTTGGCCACAATTATTGGCACCCAATTATTGCAACGTAATTTTTCCCAGGGTAACAGCTCTGAGTTTTCTCCTATAATGCCTGAAGAGTTTGGAGAACATCTGACAAGAGATCAGAGACCATTTTCTTCATCCAGAATCTCTCCAGATCCTTCAGATTCACTGCTTCTTCTCTTCAGTTCACCTCACTCATTTTCTACAGGGTTCAAGTCAGAGGACTGGGACAGCCATGGTAAAAGATTCATTTTGTGCTCAGTGACCCATTTTTGTGTTGATTTTGATGTTTGTTTTGGATCGTTGTCTTGGTGGAAGATCCAAACATGGCCCATTATAAGATTTCTAACAGAGGCAGTCAGGTTTTGATTTTTTATCTGTTGGTATTTGATCGAATTCATGATTCTATGCATCTAAACAAGATGTCCAGGACCTCCAGCAGAAATATAGGCCCACAACATTAAAGATCCAGCAGTGTATTTAACCATGGACATGGGGTACTTTTTATCCCTGTTTGTACTAAACTCATCTGGTGGGTTTGCTGCCAAAAAGCTCTTTTTCCAGTTTCATCTGACCATAGAAGCCAGTGTCATTTGAAGTTCCAGTCGTGTCTGATAACTGAATATGCTGGAGATTGTTTTTGGATGAGCTAGGAGAATTTTTCTTGAAGCTCTCTGGAACATCATGTGGTGGTGTAGGGGCTGTTTGACAATTTTTTTCTTAGGTTTCTGACCCCGAGACTCAACTAATCTCTGCAGTTTTCCAGCTGTGGTCCTTGGAGAGTCTTTAGCCGCTCAAACTCTCCTTCTCAGCATGCATTAGGACGATATAGACACATGTCCTCTTCCAGGCAGATTCATAACATCTTTAGTTGATAGGAACCTCTTAATTATTCCCCTGATGGTGAAAATGAGGATTTTCAATGCTTTAACTCTTTTCTTACAGCCACTTTCTATTTTGTGAAGCTCAACAATCTTGCTCTGCACATCAGAACTATATTCTTAGGTTTTGCTCCTTGTGATGGACGATTAAGGGAATTTGGGCTTTATGTTCCTCATTTATATTTCTGTGGAACAGAAGTCATGGTTGGACAATTTCATGCTCTTAGTCACCCTGGTGTGCAACAAAATGTAAACATGAATGGAAATATACTTCAGAGATATTTTATTCACAAGAATTTCTAGGGGTGCCAATAATTGTGGCCAACATTCATTGGAGAAAAACATTTATTTCATCATAAAATTTTCTCCCCACTTTCAATTGTTTTACTTCAATGATAGGTTGGAATTTTGTGAATTTTTTGAATAAAAGATAAAAAGGATAAACAATGCAGATTTATTTTCACAACCGCCTTTGCTCATATTTACCAAGGGTGCCAATATTAGAGGAGGGCACTGTACTTGTTACATCGTAAGAAGAATGGCATCTACGCTAATATTAGTCTGTTTCTTTCTTATTCCGAGATCACCGTAGCCACCCAGATCCAGACTGTATCCAGATCAGGAACCAAAACTCCATCGGTGACAGAATGGAGAAAAATACCTTGGGAGAAACCAGGCTCAGTCGGGGGGCCAGTTCTCCTCTGGCCAGACGAAACCAGCAGTTCAATTCCAACTGCAGCAAAGTCAGATTGTGTAAAGGACTCATCTGGTTCCCGTGGTCTTGTCCCGATGGCCGTCTAGGTGACGAGGTCTTCACTGGGGATTTGTCTCTGGGGTACTGGGGATTTGTCTCTGGGGTGCTGACATTCAGGGCTGTAGAGGTCATCTCTAGGTGCTGATCCACCATCTGATCTGGATACAGACTGGATCCAGGTGACTGCAGTGACCATCTGATCTGGATACAGTCTGGATCTGGGTGGCTACGGTGATCTCGGAATAAGAAAGAAACAGACTAATATTAGCGTAGATGCCATTCTTCTTACGATGTAACAAGTACATCGGGTGTTATGGGAAGTGTTCCCGGTTCTGGTTGACCTAATTAATGCAGCCTAACAATCTTTTAACGGATTTGAATATTAGAAGCGTATTAGTGTGTTATGTGTACGACAGGTTAAAGAGATGGGTCTTCAATCTAGATTTAAACTGACAGAGTGTGTCTGCCTCCCGAACAGTGTTAGGTAGATTGTTCCAGAGCTTGGGTGCTAAATAGGGAAAGGATCTGCCGCCCGCAGTCGATTTTGATATTCTAGGTATTATCAAATGGCCAGAGTTTTGAGAACACAACGGACGTGAAGGACTATAGTGCGATAAGAGCTCGCTCAAGTACTGAAGAGCTAAACCGTTCAGGGGATTATAAGTAATTAACAAAATTTTAAAATCTATACAGTTTAATAGGGAGCCAGTGCAGTATTGAAGGAACCAGGCTAATGTGGTCATACCTCTTGGTTCTAGTAAGGACTCTAGCTGCTGCATTTTGGACCATCTGGAGTTTGTTTATTAAGCGTGCAGAACAACCACCCAAAAAAGCATTACAATAATCTAACCTTGAGGTCATAAACGCATGAATTAACATTTCTGCATTCGACATTGAGAGCATAGGTCTCAATTTATATGTTTTTTTAAGATGGAAAAATGCAGTTTTACAAATGCTAGAAATGTGGCTTTTTCGAAGGAGAGATTGCTATCAAATAGCACACCTAGGTTCCTAACTGATGACAAAGAATTGACAGAGCAGCCATCAAGTGTTAGACAGTGTTCTAGGTTATTACATGTGGGGGTTTTAGGTCCGATAATTAACACCTCTGTTTTTCAGAATTTAGCAGTAAGAAATTACTCGTCATCCAGTTTTTTATACTGACTATGCATTATTTGATGTTGAATAATGATGTTTTACTTGGCTTCTGCAATTTAAATATAATTTTTTTTAATAAATGTACCTCCAGCAACTGTAAAGCTTTCATCTGTAAAAGTAAGAGATTACTCGTCATCCAGTTTTTTATATCGACTATGCATTCCGTTAGTTTCTCAATTTGGTGTATTTCACCGGGCCGCAAAGAAATATAGAGCATCATCAGCACAGTGAAAGCTAACACCGTGTTTCCTGATGATATCTCCCAAAGGTAACGTAAAGCGTGAAAAGTAACGGCCCTAGTACTGAGCCTTGAGGTACTCCATACTGCACTTGTGATCGATATGATACCTCGTCGTTCACTGCTACAAATTGATGGCGGTCAGATAAGTACGATTTGAACCATGCTAATGCACTTCCACTAATGCCAAAAAAATAAATAAATTGGACATTAGACAAAATATATGATGAGGCCTCCTCATCTCCCTTAACATAGGTTGAGGCCTCTTGTCTACTTCCTAAAAGCAGACTGGAGGCATAGCCAAAAAAGGTAAAGGTTTTCTCGGTTTTATTGTCTCTGATAATAAAATTTTCATTCTGGCATCAAAACCCCATGACTTTGAGAGTGATGTCTCACAGCAGCGGCAGAATCCATGACATATTCCTGTCCTCCTTGTAATTTTAATAAAACAGAACTAAGCACATTTACATCTTCTACAAAAGTCTTTTCTCTTAGCGTGACCTGATCCATTATGGCATTGGCAATACCCAGTCTTGTGCCTTTTCTGGCATGATGACAGTTAAACTTGCAGTCCTTTTTAGCCATTTGTTATCAACCACCTTTTTCAAGACAGATTAAAAGAATCATGAGTGGGGTATTACTGATGTATTTTATGTTATATAAAATGTGAAAATATCTTGAATTTGTGTTAACCACAGACCTTATTTCAGGCATTTAACCAAATGCCCGGACGATGGAACCAGAAGTCTAATTTTTAAGGTTTTAGGTTTGTGTGTGTGTGTGTGTGTGTGTGTGTTGTGTTTTGAAAGGTTGTTTATAAGTCCCTTGAACTAAAACTGCCTGCTGTTCTTCAGGAAAAACCTTCAGGTCAGGTTCTGTGGTTTTCCAGCATCTTTTGCATATTTGAACCCTTTCCAACAATGACTGTATGATTTTGAGATCCATCATTTCACACTGAGGACAACTGAGGGACTCATTACAACACAAGGTTCAAACAGCCACTGATGCTCCAGAAGGAAACACGATGCGTTAAGAGTCAGGGGTGTAAACTTTTGAACAGAATGAAGACGTGTACTAGGGTGACAATACGTCCTCTTTTCCCTGGACATGTCCTCTTTTTGGACCTACAAAAATGCATCCGGCCCGGGATTTCTTAATCACCCAAAATGTCCGGGACATTACATTACATTTGACTGAAATGTACAGTGGCCGAGAGAGCTCAATGCTCTGCAACTTCAGAAAACACATGCAAATAGAAAAAGCACCAGCAAATCAAGAAAACATCATCAATTTGACAGCAGGTGCTACAAATGCTCACAACACAAACAAATAAAGAAACGCACTGCAAATGCTCACAACACAACCAAATAAAGAATTTTATTTGCAGCGTGTTTCTTTGTTTGGTTGTGTTGTGAGCATTTGCTGCGTGTGTTGTCAAATTGATGAGGTTGTTTTCTTAATTTGCAGGTGTTTTTTTTTCTATTTGTAGTGCGTTTCTTTGTGTTGTGAGCATTTGTACCGTTTGTGTTGTCAAATTGATGAAGTTGTTTTCTTAATTTGCAGGTGTTTTTTCTATTTGCAGTGCGTTGAGCTCTCTCGGCCACCGTAGAATTGCTTGTATTGAAACATTTTTCATTCTACCTATGATAAAACTTTCATGGACTTTTACATTAACTGTTCCCTCCAGGTGGAATGACCTGCCCAACTCAATCCAAGCAGCTGAGTCCTTAATATTTTCAAGAAATGGCTGAAAACACATCTCTTTCATCTTCATTTGACCCTCTAACTCAAGCACTCTCTATTCTAATGCTAATTCTAATTTTATCTGCTTTTTTAAATTAAAAAACTTGACCCTCTTAAATTTGTACTCTCTATTCTATTTCTATTCTATTCTAACTACTTGTTTTATTTATAAAGAAAAAAGAGCCTCTAACACTAGCATTCTCTATTCTTTCTCTATTCTTTCTACTTATTTTCTTTTTATTTATTATAAATAATGACCTTCTAACACTAGCATTATCTATTATTTTTCTGTTCTATTGACTTGTTTTATTTTTATTTAAAAATGACCCTCTAACACTAGCATTCCCTATTCTTTTTCTGTTCTATCTACTTGTTTTATTTTTATTTATTATAAAAAACAAAATAAGCAAACAAACAAAAAAACCCTGGCTAGTATACTGTTAGGTGAAGCCCTGCCCATGTCCCTGCCCGTGAACCCTGCCCCCTACAGTCCTCTTTTTGGAAAAGTAAAATATGGTCACCCTATGTGTACATTTTTCTTATTTTGCCTAAATATCTTTTATTATTATTATAATATCATTATGATCATTATTATTTAGTACTGCCCTTCAGAAGTTACTTACATGTTTCCAAGAAGACAAAATAAGTTAAATTTACCCTGACCTTCAAATTCAACATTTTTTCAGGCTCTTAATGCTTTGTGTTTTCTTCTGGAGCATCAGTGAGTGTTTGAACCTTTTGTAATAGTTGTGTATGAGTCCCCCAGTTGTCCTCAGTGTGAAAAGATGGATCTCAAAATCAAGATGCTGAAAAACCAAAGAATTTGTGGGACCTGAAGGATTTTTCTGAAGAACAGCAGGCAGTTTAACTTGTTAGGACAAAAAAGGGACTCATGAACAACTATCGCAAAAAACAAACAAAACAAAAAAACAGCTGTGGATCATCCAGTTAACACAGTATTAAGAATAAAGCATATGTAAGTTTTTGAACGGGGTCCTTTTTTTATCTATAAATTCAACTATTATTTTCTCTTGTGGACTATATGTAGGCCTCAGCATATTTTTTTGTTAAATATCTTATTCAGGTCAGTACTAAATAAAAAAATAAGATCCATTTTGTATGATCCCTCTTATTTTGGTAAAATAGTTAACATTTTGCAGACACTGCAAAGTGTAGGCAATGTAAAATTTTGACCACAACTGTAGCCTATACACTTATAGGCCTATTGAACGAAAGATGGCAGTACACTCTCGTTGTGTGCAGTACACTGAAAGAAATGAGGGAGGCTTAAAGACACATGCGTGATGTTCAAAGAAAACATAAAAGTCTTTTTCCTCCAGGGGATGCATGATGGCCTATAAAGGCAGGCTGTCCATTACACCGTATTAAAATCTCAACAGGTTTTTTTTTATATCTCAACAGAGATGTGTGTACACTAAAACTAATAATCTTTCAAATAAGATTCATGCACAAACTGCCACCTGACAATTACATGTATACTTGCTCCATTTATCTGTATAAAATGTTTTTTTTTAAAAATCCGAATACAATAATCACAAATCACTGTGATTGGTCCACCTTGAGCTGTGCTGCGAAAAGTACCAAATATCACGTTTCCTCATATATCACCGCCGCTTCAGCAGTGGTCTATATAATTTCTACCCGAGTAATGACACAGATTACCTCTATTAAAAACAAATGCAAAGTGAAAATTAAAAACTGGAGAATTATTATTTACAATTATCGTTTCTGACCAACTACAGACAAGACTCAAACCGATGAGCCCCGCCCCTCTAAAAGTCCACCTTTTGCTGTTTGCCGTTCTGTGCGCAGCTCACTTGTCGACGCATGCGCAGTGTGTAACGGAACGAGTCAACGGACGAAGTTGGAAACAAGACTGTTTGTGAATCCAAATATATTCAAACAAAGAAGCAATGGGTGTGTATAGTCATCTACCTTATAGTCATTTATATTATTTGTCGTTAGATATGTAATGCTCACACCTACAGTATTTCTCATGACTGGGCTGTTGTTGTAGAGTATCATAGCCCTGATGAACACAGCTAGAACCTCATGCTGGATGAGGCTGATAGATTAGATAGATTAACGTTGTTATTAGTTTTAATTTGCGCTTTTGTTGCATTGTTTTGCATATAAATTAATATACGTGTATGTGTGTATATGTAAAATACAGCATAAACACACATGTATATTAATATGCCAAATATTTCATGTAATTTTTTATTGTTGATTTCAGTATTAACATTTTTCAAAATCCTGAAACTTTTATATACAGGTTTAAATTATTTGAATGTGGAATGTTATTTAAATGTGGATTCAGATATCTGAATTGCACTCTGTATGAATAAATGCAAATATATACATATGTATAAATGTTTGTATATTTATGTCTTTGTAGAGTCTGTCCCTCCTCTCTCCTCACTTCGCCTGCTGGTTTCTCCCCTGCGCCTCACGTCCGCCTTCATGTGGCAAGTTGTCAAGGATCAGAATGTGGAGCAATTTGGAAAACTGGAAGAATTTGTTTCTGTCATGACAAACCTTGTGCCAGAGCTCTTAAGTAGGAGGCAAAGGGCCACTTTGGTAGTAGGGCTGCGGGCAAAGGTAGGAAGTGTTTATGTACTGTATTTGTTACTGTTTTCATGGAGGTCTGTTTTTTTTTTTTTTTTTTGGGTTTTTTTTTTTTCCATTTTGATTTCATTTATTTACTTATAAATCCCAAATAAACACAACAAGAGTTGACCACTGTGCTGTACAGAAGAAAAATAGAAAGTAAAATAGAAAGAAAGAAATAATAATAAAAAGTAATACACTAAATATAAATTAAAAAGAGACCAAGAATTGTAATGAATTAAATGCAAGGGTAAAAAGATGAGACTGTAACTTAGATTTAAAATCATATACAGAAGATGCAGATCTCACAGATAAGAGAAGACTGTTCCATAGCCCAGGACCAGCCACTGCAAACGCATGGTCACCTTTCAACTTCAGTCTTGATCTTGGATATGACAGAGTAATACTGTCTGTGGTTCGCAAACATCTGGCTGACGTATTCACATTTACAAGATCTGACAAATAAGAAGGTGCCAGACCATTTAAATACTTAAAAACAAACTACAAAATTTTAAATTGAACTCTATAACGCAATGGCAACCAATTCAGAGGCATTAGTATTGAGTGTTGTGTTCTCGTTTACGAACCCCTGTTAAAAATCTGGCTGCGGCATTTTGAACCATTTGAGGCCGTGGCATGGAGGATTTGGGTAGTCCAAATATACAAGGAGTTAGTCCAAACATGATAAAACAAAAGCATGTATGACTCTTTCAAGATCTTTAAAGGATAAATAATATTTAACTTTTGATAGACGTTTAAGATGGAAAAAGCATGACTTGACTACTAAGTTGATGTGTTGGTCAAACTTAAGGGAGGAATCAAAAAGAACTCCCAAATTTTTCTCAGTTGTTTTGGTATAAGAGTTTAGATGACCACAATTAAAATTAGGTTTTCCTTTACCCACAGAGGGCCCAAAGACAATTGCTTTCGTCTTACCCTCGTTTAAATGCAAAAAAAATTGCCATTTAAGATATTATATCAGCTAAGCATGCAAGTAAGGTTTCTAAACCTTTCTGTTCTACTGACACAGTTACAGTGGTAAAATGTGGCAGGCCACCCATCCACTCCTATTTTATAATTGTTGCTTTTCTGAAATGAGACAGCTATGATGATGTATGCAGCCAACAAATGCGACCTCTGGAGTTGCGCAGCCTTTGAAATAAAAAACTTCATATTTTCACAATAACTTGCGGAAACAATATTTAATACTTGCTTTATTGTTGAACATACTGCTAAAGTTACAAAGGAGTTTTAATTTTCTAAAAGTGAAATGTCAGTTCAATTTTTCACTGTAGCTGCATGCTTAAAAATTTCCTGTTTTCATGAAGTATGTTTTCCTTAATAATTCATTGTTGCGTATAAATAATGTTATCCTAGACCAGAGTTCATATATTGCAAAGAACATTTGCAGATGTAGTTAACTTTAAAACTTAGATGCTGTCCATCATGTATTTTATGTTTTATGTTCACTATAATTTATCTTTTAGATGATTCTTGAGATGTGTCGAGGTGAGCTCCCAGCAGACCTTCATACTGTCAAATCACACATTCACCAAATTCAGACTGCTGATTTATTGAAGGTATGTCATGTCTGGATTTTTTTGAATCTGTTGCACATCTATTTGTTTTTATATATTAAATCCAAATAAAAAATTGTTTTAATAAAGCTCAGATGCTCAAAATGTCTATTTGCACTGTGTGCACCTGCATTTACTTTTGCAAGATGATTCTGATTAATATCAAAATTGTCTGATTATAGTCTATTATGATTAAATATTGTCATTTTTTGTTAAGCGCCACAAATGATAGAACTGATAGAAGTGTCTGTGGACCCTTAAAGTCTTAATCAGGGCTCTAGACTCATTCTTCCCACTGGTCTCACTTGTGCGACTAACTTTCTCAGTTGGTCGCACGAGCACATCATTTGGTCGCAATTTTTTATTTATTTATTTATTTGATACAACATTTGATTAATCAATGCATGCTGATGAACTTTTATCATAGTTCATAGTTATATGGTAACGAAATTGTTCAACATTTAACCCGTTCTTTTTCATTAGTATTATTTGTGATTTAAATTTTGTGAGCAGGAATTTTTCGTGCGCTTCCACTTTCACTTTCAAATTCGCGATCTTGGTGTCACGCTTTACAAGAAAAGATAATTGTCTGTTTTGCTTATATCTATACACCTTTCACTTTTTAAGACTAAAACAAAATATGGAATCATTGTTATTCTTAATTAAAAAGCACAACAACAATAAAACAGTACATTACAATGACAAACTAGCTTACATAACATTTATTAACAAAAACGAATAAGACCAGGCATGGCATAGAACACATCACATGCTGTATTGACTAGTAAATTACAGAATGTTTAGCAAACACTGAGGAATCAAATAATAATAATATTAAAAATTAAGGAAAGCCTCCATAGCGTAACGTGAGGTAAACAGCAAAGATAACAAGCTTTTCAAAACAAAAACAAAAAGAAAAGTAAAACTAAACTGGCTGTCGCTGACAGGACTTGCATGTTTTTTTTACAAGAATACCAACATGTTCACCTTCTCTGGTTTAACAAGCGGTCTTTTGCTTTAGTTTGAAAACCAAATCCTCCATTGCGCTCCGTCCGCTGCGCGCACCTTCACGCTCGTGCTGACGCAGCGAGTATAAACCAGGCTCTACCCACGAAGCGCTCGAGCTGAAAGCGCCTCTCTTCACGTGATGAGTGAAATCTGACTCCTGCTACAATGTGCTGCGGCTCTGCAGTGCGCGCTGTATGAAGCAGACGCTTTGGAGTAGTGCAGACCATGCACTCGCACAAGTGCGACCACGTCAAATTTTTACTCGCACACTCAAAAAACCCTGTTAATGTAAAAATAGGGTGTTAAATAAAATTGCCATTAAAATGTCTTAAATCCATGTTTCAGAGATCTTAAAAATGCAACTGAACTGACTCGGTAGTAAAGATTTAGATTTTATTTTCGCTTGCTTTTTGTGTGTTTGGCACATCATATGGTGTCTTGCTGTGCAACTCTGCAATTTCCATGCCGGTTTCAAATCGTGCCAAGATGACACCAAAAAAATGACAACTGTGTTGCAAGCTTTCGACGCTACATTGCATTGCTTGTTTTGCTACAAATGCTCTCGTTTTTCCTACTGGAAGTTTCAACACTTTTGGAAATTGGTTCTTCTGTTGCTCCTCACAAACCAGACTTTGAGTTCCTCTACACCAGTGCTTT
Source organism: Tor tambroides (assembly GCA_021397915.2). Lineage (NCBI taxonomy): Eukaryota > Metazoa > Chordata > Actinopteri > Cypriniformes > Cyprinidae > Tor > Tor tambroides. The sequence continues at coordinate 7,417 of JAFVLL020012516.1, read as the reverse complement.
GTTTACAAACATAGCATCGGAGCCCTTATCTAGATTGTCTAGCTGCAAATTCAGAAATGCAAAAGGAGAGCCAACCCCATCATGTCAGTACCCCCGGCCCTAGACTGGGACATGTTCTGGAAGTGTTTCAGTTATTTTCTCAGTAAATCTATCAGAGCAACCAAGCGTCAGCACATAGGCAAAGTGGAGTCAAATCCACCAACACTAGAAGCTTGTAGCAGAGAATCAGCAATATAATGGACTGTGATCTTTGCTGTGAACACTGCTGTAACTCCTCTGGACAAGCTCAAGACCACTTTTGCTCATTTTGAGAGCAAAGCTGCCCTCAACAGTGCTCAGAACAATGCCACCCTCAAGGAGAAAGATTTTGCATGCAAAAGTTACTTCATTCTCTGTCTTTCTAGCTGATATAACCTGAAACGAGTCAAAAATGCATTCCCGGCTCCGTCCTCAGAGCATTTGAGACCCAGATGGCTGGTGTTTTCAGACATATTCAACCCCTTTCTTTCCTTGTCTGCAGTCATGCTTCAAAACGTTCACTCTTGTGCCTGCACTGAAGCAATTTAAAATGTGACCCTGCACCACAAAACCAGTCATAAGGGTCAATTTTGAAATTGGGATTTATACATCATCTGAAATCTGAATAAATAAGCTTTCCATTGATGTATGATTGGTTAGGAGATAACTATTTGAAACTAGAACTATTTGAAAATCTGGAATCTGAGGGTGCAAAAAAAATCTAAATATTGAGAAAATTGCCTTTAAAGTTGTCCAAATGAAGTTCTTAGCAATGCATTTACTAATCAAAAATTAAGTTTTGATAAATTTACGGTCGGAAATTTACAAAATTTCTTCATGGAACACGATCTTTACTTAATATCCTAATGATTTTTGACATAAAAGAAAAATCAACAATTTTGACCAATGCAATGTATTGTTGGCTATTGCTACAAATATACCTGTGCTACTTATGACTGGTTTTGTGGTCCACGGTCACAAATCATATACGGTCCATAGATGACTGATGTCCTGTCACTGACAAATTTCCTTTCTCAGGTGATAAGAATGACAAATTGATTAAGAATTTCCTCACCACTGATCTTCAGCACTGGAGCTCACATGAAAGCCCAGGAGAAACCTCTCTCTCAATATCTGCAAGACGAAGGAGCTTTACGTGACCGAACAGAGAGGAAATTCCTATAAACAAAACACAATTGATGAGGGTCAGGAGCTTCAAGTTCCTCAGTGTACACATCATTGAGGATCTCACATGGTAAAAATAAACTGACCACCAGCATCTCTTCTTCTTGCTATCATTCTACACATGCTGTGAAGAGAATCCTGACTGGCCACATCACTATCTTGTAATGGCAGTGGAACTGCTCTCAACTGGAAAGCACTGCAGAGGGTATTACGAAAAGTGTTTGTTTTTGTTTTCTTTCCTTTTTTTCTCCCCCCCCCCCACTTAAGTTTCAGTTATGAGTACACCAGATGACCCTTTCCCTTTCTTCGTTTGGGGCACCAGTCATGAACATTTAGCCTGGCAGTATGAGAACACTCCCAGCAGGGGGCTGTTCTATCAGTTTTGGAATTAATGTAAACTGAAGGGAGTTGGTCAACAATTTATCTGAAAGATTGGTGAGATATTGTTGGCTTATAGAACTTGTTATTGTACAACACAAGGAAGAAACAAGTGTAATTATTAACAAAGGATAAACAAGAGATATTAACAGCTACTAAATGAACACCATGAAGGACAAAGGAATAAAATGCATATGGCAGGGTTACTTTATCTTGTGGTAAGATAAACTGTTGCTTCTCTGAAACTAATAAAGAGAAGAACGTAAGTATGCATCAAACAAATAATGTATTTGTCTATTTATCTAAGCTTTTCCTACAGCATTTACTAGTAGATGTGCTTGTAAGTTGTCTTGAGTTGACTTTTTTGTGGTTTTAGTGAATTTTGAGTATGTGTGTATTTATATCCATTTAAATTAGTTGTACACAAATTAGTGTTCATCCCATTTTCTACCATTAAACTTTATTTATGTTGCCATTAATGTTATTTATGTGATTTTCCTGTCCACAGGTGAGTGACACAGACATGGAGAGTTTACAAGACAGCGTACTTCAACTTGTCCTTAGCTTGCTAGAAGACTCCATGAAAAGAGAATACTTCTTTCAGGTCAGTGTCTTTTAAGATCCATTAAAAAAATAGAGATGTATTATAAGTTGCAGAATAAATACGAAAAAAAACACATATGTAGACATATAAGTGAGATGTATGTGTGCTATCAAGATCTATCAGAGGATGTTGTTATATTTAGAGTGAAAGGAAATGCATTGAATTATGACTCAACTTAAGGCTCTTTCTCACCAAACACAATGTTAGCTAATGTGTGCACAGTAAAATTTGGTTATCCAGGGTCAGCAGCCTGTGAGATTAAATCCATAAAGTATTGCTTTATTGATTATTGTATGTTATTCAATCCAAGTTTTAAACTTTTTTTCAGGAGCTGTGTGTAGTAACATGTAACTGCAAAAAAAGAAGAAAAAAAAAAAGAGAAAATATGGAGATAAAATGGGAATTAAACCTATGACCTTGGCAATGCTAGAATATGATACATGTAACTTTGGTTTGTCTATGGGTGAATGTTTGTTCCCAGTATGAATAGGATTTTTTTGAGACTTCTCTTGCACTTTGAAGTGAAGTCTGCAGTCTTTATGTCAGAGACTTGAAAACATGTGCCAAAGACATTTGATGTTTTTGATGTCCAGCCTCGACCAGTAATTCTATATTTGATTTGAGAGTGTGTGAGAAGTTGCAAAAAAAAATGAATGGCTGTTTTTTTTTGTTTTTTTTAGATTGGTTTGCATGAAAATTTCAGATGAAAGACAGTTTTTGTATTTCAGGAAGTATTTCCAGTCGAGTACGGTCCTGACTTTGACAAAGCACTGCAAGTCCTTGTTGGATTTTTTCTCTCCAGATTGGAGCAACTTCTGCCTGTACCAAACTTCAAACAGGTCTAATGATACATGCTTATCAAATACTTTAACCATATCTGAATGATTCAAGCCAGCTGCTAGTTAGGGATACTCCACCCCAAAATGAAAATTTTGTCATTAATAACTTACCCCCATGTCGTTCCAAACCCGTAAAAGCTTAGTTCGTCTTCGGAACACAATTTAAGATATTTTGGATGAAAACCGGGAGGCTTGTGACTGTCCCATTGATTTCATGGTAAATTGCACTGTCAAGGTCCATAAAAGTATGAAAAGCATCGTCAGAATAGTCCATCTGCCATCAGTGGTTCAAACGTAGAAGACGTGTCCTTGTGGTGTGGCTGACACACAAGAGCCTACGCTGCTTGCGTCTAGCGGATATTCTCCAAAATGGTGCTACGCTGAACCAGAGGAGACGAATTGTTGAATAAAAAGTCGTTGTTTTGTTTTCTTTGCGCAGAAAAAGTGTTCTTGTCGCTTCATTAAATTCAGATTGAACCACTGATGGCAGATGGACCATTCTGAGGATGCTTTTCATACTTTTATGGACCTTGACAGTGCAATTTACTATGGGGTCAGTGGGACAGTCACAAACCTCCCAGTTTTCATCCTAAATAACTTAAATTGTGTTCCGAAGACGAACAAAGCTTTTACGGGTTTGGAATGACATGGGGGTAAGTGATTAATGACAAAATTTTCATTTTGGGGTGGAGTATCCCTTTAAGCATTTTTGTTTATAAAGCATAAATAATTGTGTGTCTGATTATTAATTTTCTTTCATTCCAGCTCTCATTGTTGCTCAGCTGTCACCCTGGGGAGCTAGATGCATGTGTGGACTCAGTTTGTAAATCACACAACTTGCTATCCTTGCTGCAGATGGATGTTTGTGGGACTTTGGATAAAAATGGTAAAATGTAGTCCTTGAATGTCAATATCATTCCATGTGCTTCAGGTACCTTTAATCGAACATTGCTTACTTGGTTAATCAGATGTTTTACAGGATAGCTGGGCACAAACTAGTGCTGTCAATCGATTAAAAAAAATTAACTAATTAATTGCACATTTTTCTGAAATTAATCGCGATTAATCCCACCTAACATTTAAAGTTTTTAAATATACTTTTATATAGCAATAATTTCACATTCAATCTTCAATTTAATATACAAACAACATAAAGACAGTATATTTTTAAATATTTGTTTAATGGCATCTTTTTTTATGACTGAAGGTCAGTATCAATGATCCCAATACTACTGACTGGGATCAGTAAAAACTGATACCCATATTTAACCATTGACTATAGCCATTCAACATTACAGTATAATTGAGAGCTATCAATTTTAACATTTATTAGACTTTAAAAATATAACTTCTAATTTAAGTGAACTTAAAATAATCTTCACATAAATCCATTATAATAAATGGCATATTACCTGTGCCCTTCAGCAGAAATAAAGAAATTGAAATTGAAATTATCAAACAATAAATTCTAAATTAAATATAGATGAATCCTTAAAGCTATAAAAGTTATTTTTTCCTCTTTTTTTCTTTGTCCTTTGATTAACAGACATCACAGCAGCTGGTTATTAGGTTATTTTGGCTGTTATTTCTTTAAGAGCTGCCGCTGCTGAACATGATGCGGATCTGACACTCATCGTATTTTCTCTCAACTCTTTTTACCTTTTTCTGACCCACTTCAGGTCTTAAAGTCTATTAATGAGCTGACGAGTTGAATAGGGAGTGTTAGATGAGGGAGACAGTGCTAGGATGCTCCAGGACAGTTTTGAAAACCATTTCAGAGACATGTCCTTAAATGTGACTCTTATAAAATATATTACATGCATGCACAGTTTTAATGCAACTTTAATCACCTTTTTGGTAACTTCATGACTTAACTGACCACGTCATTGCATGCACGTAGTTTATTTCGCACTTTGATATGAAAGGATACAGGCTACAGCGCGCGCCGGCACCTTTGTGCGTGCAGTTGAAGAGCGCGCGCTCCGAGCACAGTACAGTTTCCGCGCTCGTTTGACTCGCGCCTGGCGCTGAAGTGAAGTTGGAGCGCATGTCTGAAACGTCTCCCGTTTGATTTGATCGTAAAAACGTTATGCGACTGAATAAATGCATTTCTTGTCAAGAGAAAAAATTACAGAAACAGCAGTTGTGAGTGAGATGGCCAACCCTAGCCCCGCCCCGCGTTAATTGCGTTAAATAATTTTAATGCGTTAAACTGAAAAAATTAATCGCATGCGTTACCGCGCAAATTTTGACACCACTAGCACAAACCTAAGACATATACTTCGCCCAGCATGCAGGTTGGAGAACTTTATATACTGCTCCTTTAACATCGCTGAATACCCTTGCTTGGTGAAAAAGGGAAATGTTAAATTCATGCTAAGTCACACCAAAACTTATCTGGTTAGCCACATAAGCCTTGGTTGAAGAATAGAACTACATTTGTTAATGTTAAAAAATACAGTTGCTGAGCACAATTGGTCAATGGCAAATTTTTTATTTATTTATTTTTTTTGAAGTTCTTCCATCAATAGTGGAGGATCGAATAGTGTCATCATTGTCATTGCCGCCTGTTGGTGACTCAGTCATTATAAACCAGCACAACAATGATGGCACATTACTGCCTATTGATTCTGAAAACCTGCCAAACCAACAACATGGTGTCGACAAGGAGACTGTGACGGGTGATCCAAACGTCCAGAATGTGGGATCCAGCTTCAGCAGTGAGTCCTCAGAGTCCTCTAGAGACAGTGATGGAGAAAAAGAAACAAACTCTAATGTCGATGAATTGCAACGGTAAGTTACCATATTACTAATTGGTAGGGGTTGGATGGTCAGCTAGTTGTACATCAACCAACTACTCAGTCACTAATATTGACTAGATTAGTTATTTGTTTATTCTTATTTATTTTGTAATTTATTTAGCATAAATGAATAGTCCAAAAATCATTTCTATCACCCTCATGTTTTTTTAGGTTATAATTTTTTTTTCCTGTGGAACACAAAGCAAGATATTTAAAGACTATTTCTGCAGTTTTTTAACATACAATGAAAGTTATTGGGGTCTCATTGGAGTCGTTGGTGGATGATCATTATCAAATGAAGTCATTTTGAGTGTTGATGCTTTTAAAGGGATAGTTCACCCAAAAATGAAAATTCTGTCATTTATTATTCACCCTCAACCCGTAAGACCTTCGTTCATCTTCAGAACACAAATTAAGGTATTTTTGATTAAATCTGAGAGCTCTCTGACCCTGCATAGACAGTAACACAACTGAAATGTTCCCAGTCCCAGAAACATAGTAAGGACACTGATAAAACAATCCATGTGACATCAGTGGTTCAACTTCAATTTTGCGAAGCTATGAGAATACTTTTTGTGTGCAAAGAAAACTGAACGTAAACAACGCTGATTACGTTGATTATGTTCTGGAGAAAGTGCGCGCATGTGTCTTGGTACTCTCCAAAATGGCGGAAGATGTTAACTTGGGGAGAAGAATTGTTGCATAAATTGTTATTCTTGTTTTCTTTGCACACAAAAAGTATTCTCGTAGCTTCACAAAATTGAAGTTGAGCCACTGATGTCACATGGACTGTTTTATCAATGTCCTTGCTACGTTTCTTGGTCTGGGAACTCTCATATTTCATTAAAAAATATCTTGATTTGTGTTCCGAAGATGAATGAAGGACTCACAGGTTTGGAACGATATGAGGGTGAGTAATTAATGACAGAATTTTAATTTTTAGGTAAACTAACCCTTTAAAGGCAACTTCTGAGAAGTTTCTGAGACTGTAGCTTGAGCAAGAACTTTACAACATTCAACAATAAATTTCAAGGTGGTTACTACCAGACTGTTGTCAAAATATCTGAATTGAGTAATATCCCCCATAATTACTGTTTGTAATCTCAAAGTCTCGTTTTGTGAGGGCTTTGAGCACTTCACTACAAAATTTGTTCTGTAGTGTTCCTAAATTAAGATATAAATAGTTTTGTTGTAAAAGATCCTGTTTATTCTTTTTGTAGGAGTAACTCAGAAGAGCCAAGTGTACCGCCATCCACCGATGATGCTCATAGAGGTACAGCCTCTCTGAATGTCTGTTGAGATTCTCATTATATATTTTCAGGATCTTTAAAGTAAACCATCTCTGTTTGTCATGTTTTCCTCTAGGTGATTTAATTTTTCAGACAGCTGTGCCTCTCCAACGGCCCTCTCTTGACACTTTCCCAAACACACCTTCTAAAGGCTTCCACTATGCAGGCAGGACTGTACATAAATGTCAGCAGTGTACAAAATACTTCATCTATCGCTCTGATCTTGTCAAGCACCAGGAAATTCACACCCAGGCGGGGACCCATGAGTGTCCTCAGTGTGGACAGGTTTTTGACGATTCAGCG